>JAPYYD010006205.1:0-11353 GCA_028551405.1 Uromys caudimaculatus
CTCCCTTTGTGATTTCTTTATTGTTTCTATTTCTATTTTTAGCTTCTGGATAGTTTTATGTATTTCCTTTGTCTGTTTGATTGTGTTTTCTTGAAATTCTGCCTGTTTGATTGTGTTTTCCTATAATTCTTTAATGGATTTTTGTATTTCCTCTTGAAAGGCTTCTAGTTGTTTATCTCTGTTCTCTTGTATTTCTTTAAGGGTATTATTCATTTCTTTCTTCACGTCTTCTATCATCATCATGAGAAATGATTTCAAATCTGAGTCTTGCTTTTCTGGTGTGTTGGGCTTGCTGTGGTGTGAGAGCTTAGTTCTGATAGTGCCAAGTACTCTTGGTTTCTGTTCCTTATGTTCTTACCCTTGCCTTTTGCCATCTTGTTAACGCTGTTGTTAGCTGATCTTACTCTGTCTGGTTGTGGCTTGCCCCTCCTGCAGGCCTCTGTGTCAGTACTCCTTGAAGACCAGCTCTCTCTGAGAGGTGTTTGAGTTTGGAGAGCTGTGGCACAGGGTCTGCTCTGGGGTGCAGAAAGAAATCAGAAAGATCTTGTCCCCAGCTGTCCCTTGGTTCCTATGTCCTGATGGCTCTGCAAGGGTCCCTCTTGATCCAGTGAGTTTGAACAGTAGTGGTGGTTTTGCCTGTGCTCAAAGGTGTGTCAGCACTCCTGGGATACCCACTCTCTCCTGGAGTCCTGTGGCCCAGGCTGAGGTCCCCAGGCAGAGACCCCTGGTGGCCCAGGCAGAGGTCTCCCCCCACAGATGGAACTGGAAGGTACAGAGATTTCCTGTCCCCGAGTTCTCCTCAGGCCCTGTATCCTGCCGGATCTGGGTGGGTCTCGGAGAGAGGTGTTGCTCCCCTTAACCCCACTCATGGCTTTTTCAAGCTCCTGGGAGGGTAGTTTTCGCCGGCGCTCCTTCCCTATGGACTCCTGGTGGCCCAGGCAGAGGTCTCCACCCCTGTTCTTCTATTAATTTTTTCATAATAAGAAAACAGTGTTAGAGATACTTCTCGTAGTAGTGAATGATGGCAGGATTTCAAAGCTGGCATCTGGTTTAGGACAAAAGTGTATTTTTGTGTGTTTTTAAAAATAAACAATAAGAGACAGTTTGAACTGAGAAGTAATGACAAAGGTTTGTTCCATGGCCACACTGTCTAAGCTCAGTCTACTTCTTGATTCCTCTCAAGGATAATCAAGGATAATCAGCAACTTCTAAGCTTTGTGCAGATTCTTCCAGGTTTTTGGCGAGGTATACATTTTTATACATGGATAGTCAAATGTGTGTGTGTGTGTGTGTGTGTGTGTGTGCGTGTGTTTGTATGTGTGTGCATGTGTGTATGTGTGTGTGTAAACATATTACACTGGTGTTTTAATTTGTAAGTGGTAAAACGGAATTAGTGTTGAGAGCCATTTTCTCATTAGATATCAGTTTTATCCCTTCCCTTTTAGGCACCACAGTGTCTGTCAACATGAGCCTGTTTCTTTTGTTATTGCTTTTTTTCTTAATGAACAGGATTATTATACTTTTATGGATGGAACAATCAATATGACTTTTATTTGGTTTCTATTGATTTCTCAATTTCCTATGTGTAATTGAACAAGGATATTATGTCCTCATCTGCCATGTATATCTGTATGTATGTATATATGTATGTATGTATGTATGTTTGTTTGTATATCTGTACTGTGCTTTCAAATGTGGTAAATGTCTTACAAGTATTAGATGACACTATTATTATGTCAATTCAAGTTGCTATGCATTTATGGAATGTTTGCTACGGGATATATTCTGCTGGAGGATTCATAGAAACTTATACACTATTTTACTGAAGAACATATGATATAATGAAAATAAAGAACATGGCAATAAAACATTGTGAGAAAGCATTATGTAATCTGAATGGTTTGTAGATGCCATGTAAAATTCAGCTGGATTTCAGGGAGAAAGAGAGGACTCGTACAAATGAGGTGATAAAGTTCTTTTTGAGAGGTGAAAATTTGAGTCACATTACTTAAGAAGAACGAAGAAAAATGAAAAGAATATATAAGATCCCTCTTATATAAATTGGATTTCTGTTTTTTATTTTTTGTAGTGCTGAGTTTGACTACATACCTTTGAGCTTCTAAGTGAGTTTTCTATTTTTTGGTATATCCCCAGCTATAAACTGTTTTTGCAGCTTTGCTAAAGCAAGGGTACCAGAGGTTGTGATTATTTCTGATATAAAAACATTTCTGGAGAATTACTATGAAATGTAATTCATGTTTCGTGTTAGAATTACAAAAAGAGAAAACAATTATAATACTGGGTTAACCCAAAGAAGTTCCAGAAACTATTATGCAATGATTCAGGAAACGATTTGCACTTTTGATATCTGGGAAGATAAGAGAAAAAGACTGAGTACCCTTTAGATGCATGGGGCACACTACAGTGGAGAGATTTCATAGGCAGTGAGAATGATTCAAAATAAGATGATGAAGTGAAAATTCACAGTCATTGAGTGGATAGAATAATTCAGAAAGTTTGAAGTGGAGGGTAATCAAGGAGGTAAAGAAAATAGGAGATAAGAAGTAGAGGATCTTGGCTGTGTGGATTAGGAACAGTGTGATGTGAACACAGCATGAGCCTCCTATTTTAATGATCCATGATCACATATTAAAGCTTCTTTTCCATAAGTATATTAGATCAACTCTCTTCTTAAAAGGAATCTCCCTTGGAACAGATTGGTAGGTTAAAAGAGAAAATAGAGAAGTCAGTGAGAACAGCAATGATAAGCCAGGAAGTGATTCTATGGTTTTGGACAAAAATGATGGAAGAGAACTAGATCATTTTGAGATATACAGACATTGACTTGTTTGGATAATTTTTCTGTTACCTCTATATATGGGTAGAAGTGAAACAGTCTGGTCTACAGACTGAACTCCAGGGCAGCCAGGGCTGTACAGAGAAACTTTGTCCCAAAAAAAAAAAAAAAAAAACAAACAAACCCAGAAAAAGATGATATATTAAAGATACTGTTTACTTTCAAGCAAGGAACTGTGCCTCTTCCTCTCTACCTCCCCTTTCTCTCTCTCTCTCTCTCTCTCTCTCTCTCTCTCTCTCTCTCTCTCCGTATGTATGTATGTATGTATGTATGTATGTATGTATGTATGTATGTATGTTTGCTGAAACAACATAATGAAGAAAGAGGGTTTTTTTGTATTTTTCTTTTTGCTTCAAACTTTGAAAGGGAGCTTTTAATCATGGAAGCTAGATTGGCTCACAGTGGAAGCAACAGGAACATGAAATGTCTAGTAACATCACTGATCTGTGCAGAATCAAAAAAGCATGTCTAGAAGCGTTATAGAGTATCTATAACCTATAGTATCTCTCCTATGCTCATCCTTTTCTTGTATCTAGGACACTGCTCTTAAAGTTTCTATAACTTCCCAAAACATCTCCACAACATATGAGTGTATGAGGAAATTCTATATTGAAATAATAATGTGTGTGTGCGTATATATATATATATATATATATATATATACATATATATATATATTATATATGTGTGTGTGTATGTGTGTGTGTTTGCACACATGCACATGCATGCTTAATTATAGTATGTGCATGTATATGTGCATATAAGCCTACACCCAAATTAAAACTTGTTCTTCACAAGTCTTCATTTTCAGATATTTTTTATCCTGGAGGAAACCAAGACTCAAAAATCATCATAAATGTCATATCTTAAATTCTTTACCCATATTCTTAGATCTTATGATTTAAGTAAGACTATCTAAAAATCCATGTTATTGATGAACAGTCCTTAAAAAACAAAAACAAAAAACGTTGAATACCAGTTTTCCTTCCTACAAGTTTAAAATCAGAAATTTCTTTCAATGCTTTGTTACTGTAGCACTGTGTGTTAGTGTAATACACATGAATAAATCTTTACTTCTATTCAAATTCTTGTGTCTTGTTTGTGATAGCCAGAATCTGGAAACAACCCAGATGTCCCATGACAGAAGAATGGGTACAGAAAATGTAGTTCATTTACACAACAGAATACTACTCAGCTATTAAGAAAAAGGACATCCTGAATCTTGCAAGCAAATAGATGGAACTAGAAATTATCATCCTGAGAGAGGTAACTCAGACCCAAAGGGAGATGCATGGTATATACTAGTGAATAAGTGTATATTAGCCAAAAAAATGAGGACAGGATACCCAAGATATAGTCTACAGAACTCAAAAATGTCAATAAGTCGAAAGGCCCAAGTAAGGATGCCTCAATCCTACTTGAGAGGGAGGAGAAAGCAATCACAAGAAGGGAGAGAGGGATCTGGGTGAGGAAGAGGACGGGGAGGGGAAGAGGGGAACATGATCAGCTATTGGGTGGGGGAAAAGGACTGAAGCCCTGAGGGCCAGCAGAAAGAATGGAAACAGGCAAGCTCAGGAGGTAGGAGATGGGGGGCAGGCTCCAGAATGTACCAAAGACCTGGGAGGTAAGAGACTCTGAGGACTCAAAGGGAGGGACCTTAGATGAAATGCCCTACAGTGAGGAGTGGGAACTTTCAGAGCCCACATCGAGCAGAAAGACAGGGCATCAAGTGAAGGATTGGGTTGCCATCCCACAGTCCAACTCTGACCCATAATTATTCCTATCTGAAAGAACTGCAGGGACAAAAATGGAGAAGAGCCTGAGGAAAAGGAAGTCTTGCAACAGGCCCAAAGTGGGATCTAGCTCAAGGAGAGAACCCAAGGCCTGACACTATTACTGAGGTTATGGCGTGCTTACAAAAAGGATCTATCATGTCTGCCCTCCGAAGGACCCAACAAGCAACTGAGAGAGTCAGATGCAGATAGTTACACCCAAAGACCCCTCTGGTTGAACTAGGGAAAAGCTGAAAGAAGCTAAGAAAGAGGGCAACCCTGTAGGAGGACCAGCAGTCTCAACCTGGACCCTGAGATCTCTCAAACACTGGACCATCAACCAGGCAGCATACACCAGCTGATATGAGGTCCCTAACACATAAACAGCAGAAGACTGCAGGGTCTGGGTTCATCCAGAGAACATTCACCTAACCATCAAGAGAATGGATGCCCCAGGGAGTGGAGAGGTCTGGTGGGGTGGGTGTTGGATGGTAGGAACATCCTCGTGGGGACAGCGGTGTAAAGAGGAGGTATGGAATGGGGAACAGTCAGAGGATGGACTGGGAAGGGGATAAAATCTGGAGTGTAATAAAAAAGATTATATAAAATTAAAAAAATGTTTTCTTTATATCATAATCCCTAATTTTCAGAAATATGATAAAGTAGTAGAATGTGGCTGACAATCTTCCTGACTTTTTTTTCCCATGAAGCACTGTGTGCCATGTTTTCCAAAGACGCACACATAAAAATAACAATGGTGCATTTTCCTAAGTCTCTTTTAGTATTTGAAAATGAAGTCCAGTTCCAGATAATGAAGTTCAGTGTGGTGAAATTTGAATTCCACAGAAAACATTATATTAACTCACAGTTATTTATTCTAATAAAGGAGACGGATCCCTGGATAATTGAAATCCATAGATAATTGAGAAACTGCATAGAGCAATATTTTTAAATTCAACCCATAGCAAATTATTTTATCAGCAGTATAGCCAAGTTACAAAGTTTTCACATTTAAATTTTGTTTCTTCTCTTTTTCTTCTCACAAAATGGCAAGGGAAATGCCTAAATTAACCCACAAATATCAAATGTTAACCAAGAGCAGAAGGCAAAGGCTACCTGGCTTCTAAATGATGGAGGCCAGAACAAGGTAGCTGAAGCTTTTGTAGCACGAAGTTGATCTTGTTTGGTACTATACTTTAGTAATTTCAATATTTTATCAAACAAAACAACAGAGATTTATTAAGCACATCCTCCCTGCCTGTGAGTAGAACAACACATTCGTATATCCTTGCGTGGTCTGTCCTAACACTGCTTATACACAGTCTTGTAAAATAATGGATAAACTACATGTTGAGGCCCAGCTAGAGATAACAAGGTACCTGATATGTTTTTAAACTTGACTAACATAATAAGTGTAATCATCCAAAATTTAAAGGGGAATTGAGTAATTTAAACAATTAATGTCAATCAGCTTCTAGAAAGATGGGGATAGAGGCTAAGAACAATAAATCCTTGGAAATACAAGGAAATTAAGGATGAGATGACCCTTTTAGTGCTGTTAAAATTAGAATTTTAGGGTGTGTAGGCATGCATAAACACATCATTTAAAATCTTGAAATACTGTCAGTAAATCATTCAATAAACGTGGAGAGAAACTCCTTTTCACGAAGCTGAGTCACATCTCTCTATCTTATCACAAGTTCAAATTGGCAGAAGGTCTGCTACGCTGGCTGGACATGACCAAAAACGCAACACTCTCTCCCCTCGGATCCCATTAAATAGGTAAATAGGTAAAAACCATATACAAAAATGGATAAAACACTATTGCAAAAAACAATGAAATATGATCTAAATAAATGGAGAAATGTTACAGATTCACATATAGATTCATGTATTGAAAGAATGTTAACATGATACCAAGAGTTTTTGTTTTTTTGGGTTTTTTTTTTTTGATACTTTATATTTCCAATGTTTCCCCCTTTCTAGGTCTCCTCTTTGGAGACCACCTATCCCTTCCCCCTCCCCCATCTCTATGAGGGAATTCCACCTCCCACCCACCTGCCTGCCCACTCCCATATTCCCACCCTGACATTCCCCTTTACTGGGGCCTCTCCTCCCCCTGATGGCCAACAAGGCCCTCCTCTGCCACATATGTTGTCCGAACCATGGGTCCCTCCATTTTAAATTTAAATTTGACAGTCTATTTGGTTGGTTAACAGAAATGAGTTTTAAAATATATATGGAAAAAGCAAAGGATTCAGAGAAGTCAGTATATCATCTACAAAGAATAGATTTGGAAGTCTAACTTGCTATTAAAATTTCATATAAGTGTATAACAGTCAACTAAGATCTTTGGGGTTTTCCATGTGCACATGTGTATTAATATATTTATGTGCACATTGCTGCACCTTATATATTGAGACAGAGCCTCTTTCTGAACCTCGAGTCTAGCTAGCTTGCTCAGGGCATTCCATGGGCTTCTGCTTCTTCCTATGCAGTGCAACTGTTAGCAGACCATGGTACTGACTGAAATATTAGTGTTCTAGGATACTAACAGGCCCCCACACTTAAGAGAAAAACATTTACCACTGACTCATCTTCCTGGTACCCTCAATTGAGTTTTTGAAAACAGCAAATTCATAGTGAGGAGTCTTTTTCAATAAATGATATAGGGATTGTTAAATGCATGAATCCAAAGACTAAGGAAAGGCATGTCTTATGATTTATTTTAGTATTGTCTAGACACATCTTATGATTTATTTTAGTATTGTCTAAAAGGAATCCAGATATATAAAACTTCTAGATAAAAATATCAGAAAATACCGAGTGCCTTGACCAAACCCTCGTGTAAGTAAATCTTATTAAGCACAGTGAACCATTCACAGAGATGAGAAATGAAAGAGGCTGGGGGCTCATGGAGAGGAAGCGATTCACTAGGAGAGGGAGAGCGATTGTAGAGGGGAGCAGTGTATGAAAATAGCTGAAATTCGAGATATAATACTACCAAAAATTTGAAATGATTTTAAAAGAAATCAAGATAAATTGTATTTAAAATGTTATATTATGAAAGACAAATGAAAAGAATACGCACAGCTCTGTGAGATGAGAGGCCACGTTTCCAATACAACAAGTGCTTTCTATAATGATCAAACACCTACATAATCCATATGGTAAAAAATGTCAATAAATTCATCATGGAAGAGAATACACAAAAGACAAAAATGTGTGAAGGGGTTCAACATCATTTATAGTCTGGGAAGTGTGCAATAATCAGTAATATCACCTAATTGCACTGCTAGATAAACTCAAACACAGGAAGCAACAGGAATCTTCATGTATTGATGGCATGATGTGAAATGGTGTAGCTTTTTAAGAAGGCAAATTGGTAATAATTATGTATCTAGCTATTATTCAACTGATTTGAAAGTGATACTTATGCAGATGAATATTAACATAAACATTTGTAACATCTTTATTCATAGTCACTAACAACTGAAAAGAGTTAAGATCTCTTTGAATAGTTAAGTGGAGAAATAAACCATGATACATCCATACAAGGGAACATTATTTAATGATTTAGATACATGTTCTTTTGACCAACAAAAGATATGAATAAATTATGATTCCTCTTAAAGAAAGGAGCTAGGCTGAAATGCTATGTGTCTTACTAGTTAAATTATGTGATATATTGGAAAAGATGATAGAAAATTTTCTATCATCTATTTTAGAAAAATTTCTGTAGTTCACAGAAATTTGAGGCACAACTGAGCTGAGTGAGGGAAGTTGAAGGTTTTTCTAGAACACTGAATGTATCTGTGCTTCTGCAACAACAAGGATGTCACCGTTTACATTTTAATAATCCTGTAACTTCCCTGCAGGAAGAATGAGCCTTTAGGAAAAGAAGATATTAGACATTTAAGAAGTTTGCAGATTTTAGAATGAAATGCTGATGGTAGGAAGAAAACATTAAATGACAGAGTTGCTGACAAATATAAACATAATAATTTTAAAAATGATTCAAGTCCAGGAGATTACAGACAAAAACAATCATGTATAGTACTGCTCCATATTTGAAAAGGGCATTTCCAGCCTATGGGTGATTTAGTAATTTTGAAAGCCCTATATATAGTGCCTAGAATAGAATGTTTAGCAAATAAGTGGACAGAAGGTACAGAGCTTTTTCTTATGGTTAGAGAAGTGTTAAGAAAGGAAATAAGGGGGTGGAGACCTCTGCCTGGGCCACCAGGAGTCCATAGCCAACGAGCTCCAGGAGAAAGCTACCCTCCCAGGAGCTTGGAAAAGCTATGAGTGGAGTCAAGGTGAGCAACAACTCTCACCCAGACCCACCCAGATCCGGCGAGATCCAGGGCCTGAGAACCCGGGGCCAGGAAACCTCTAAACCTTCCAGTTCCTTCTGTGGGGGGAGACCTCTGCCTGGGACACCAAGGGTCTGTGCCTGGAGACCTCAGCCTGGGCCACAAGGCTCCAGGAGAGAGCGGGTATCCGAGGAGTGCTGACACACCTTTGAGCACAGGCAAAACCACCACTTCTGTTCAAACTCACTGAATCAAGAGGGACCTTTGCAGAGCCATCAGGGCATAGGAACCAAGGGACAGCTGGGGACAAGATCCTTCTGATTTCTTTCTGCACCCCAGAGCGGACCCTGTGCCACAGCTCTCCAAACCCAAACACATCTCAGAGAGAGCTGGTCTTCAAGGAGTATTGACACAGAGGCCTGCAGGAGGGGCAAGCCACAACCAGAAAGAGTAAGATCAGCTAACATCAGAGTTAACAAGATGGCAAAAGGCGAGGGTAAGAACATAAAGAACAAGGGTAAGAACATAGAAACCAAGAATACTCCGCACCATCAGAACCCAGCTCTCCCACCACAGCAAGCCCTGGATACCCCAACACACCAGAAAAGCAAGACTCAGATTTAAAATCATTTCTCATGATGATGATAGAAGACGTGAAGAAAGAAATGAATAACACTCTTAAAGAAATACAAGAGAACAGAGGTAAAGAACTAGAAGCCTTTCAAGAGGAAATACAAAAATCCATTAAAGAATTACAGGAAAACACAATCAAACAGGCAGAATTTCAAGAAAACACAATCAAACAGACAAAGGAAATGCACAAAAATATCCAGGAGCTAAAAATAGAACTAGAAACAATAAACAAATCACAAAGGGAGACAACCCTGGTGTTAGAAAACCTAGGAAAGAGATCAGGAACCATTGATGTAAGCATCACCAACAGAATACAAGAAATAGAAGAGAGAATCTCAGGAGCAGAAATACCATAGATAACATCGACACAACAGTAAAAGAAAATGCAAAATGCAAAAAACTTCTAACCCAAAACATCCATGAATCCAGGACACAATGAGAAGACAGAACCTAAGGATAATAGGTATAGAAGAGAGTGAAGATTCCCAACTTAAAGGACCAGCAAATATCTTCAACAAAATTATAGAGGAAAACTTCCCTAACCTAAAGAAAGAGACGAACATAAATATACAAGAAGCTTACATAACGCCAAACATACTGGACCAGAAAAGAAATTCGTCACGTCACATTATAGTGAAAACACCAAATACACAAAACAAGGAAAGAATATTAAAAGCAGTAAGGGAAAAAGGTCAAGTAACATATAAAGGCAGACCTATCAGAATTACAAATGACTTCTCACCAGAGACTATGAAAGCTAGAAGATGCTGTGCAGAACTCATACAGACCCTAAGAGAACACAACTGCCAACCCAGGCTGCTATACCCAGCAAAACTCTCAATTATCATAGATGGTGAAACGAAAATATTCCATGACAAAACCAAATTTACTCAATACGTTTCCACAAACCCTGCCGTACAAAGGATAATAAATGGTAAACGTCAACTCAACAAGGGGAACCACACTCTAGAAAACACAAGAAAGTAATCTTTCAACAAACTGAAAAATAGAAAGCCACACAAACCTAAAAGTAACATTGAAAATAACAGGAATCAACAGTCACTATTCCTTAATATCTCTTAACATCAATGGATTCAATTGCCCAATAAAAAGACATAGACTGACAAACTGGATCCATAAAGAGGACCCAGAATTTTGCTGCATTCAGGAAACACACCTCCAGGATAAAGACAAACACTACCTCAGAGTAAAGGGCTAGAAAACAAGTTTTCAGGCAAATGGTCCCAAAAAGCAGGCTGGAGTAGCCATTCTAATATCAGATAAAATTGACTTTCACCCAAAAGTCATCAAAAAAGATAAGGAAGGACACTTCATACTCATGAAAGGAAAAATCTACCAAGAACTCTCAATTTTAAACATCTATGCTCCAAATGCAAGAGCACCCACATTCATAAAAGGAACCCTACTAAAGCTCAAAGCACACATTGTACCTCACACAATAATAGTAGGAGACTTCAACACTCCATTATCATCAATGCACAGATCTTGGAATCACAAACTAAACAGAGACACAGTGAAACTAACACAGGTTATGAACCAAATGGATTTAACAGATATCTATAGAACATTTCATCCTAATCTAAAGAATATACCTTCCTCTCAGCATCTCATGGTACCTTCTCTAAAATTGACCATATAATCGGTCACAAAACAAACCTCCACAGATACAAGAAGATTGAAATTATCCCATGCCTCCTATCAGATCACTACGGTTTAAGACTGGTCTTCAATGGCAACAATAACAACAGAAAGCC
>JAPYYD010006206.1:0-11353 GCA_028551405.1 Uromys caudimaculatus
CTGTGAAGAGGGAAGTATAGAGAGGAGTGGAAGAAATGTCTCTTCCTCCAGTGTGGTCTAAACAAATGTCATTGCTCTGTGGGGTTCAGTGAGCTTTACAAGACACAGGAAGTGAGAAGGGAGGGAAATTGAGTGACCATGACACTTCAGCCTAAGGGTGGGTGTCTCAGGTATGACTCACACTAGTGGGTGAGTGTACCTTCCAGCTCAGTCAGTGCTGTTTGTGGCTGCAGCAGCAACACTAAAGTCAAGCTCCTAGGGCCAGGTTACAGTCTCACACAAGTTTTCTCCCTTTCGGCTACTGGTGTGCTTCCTAGGGACCATACCACTAACCCTGCTGTATTAGGTAGGTATCCATTTTCTTCTTTAGCTTTTGCCAATTGTGCTCTGCATTAATGGCCATCTGTTCAAAAGTAAGCTTCCCTAATGAAGGTTGAGAAATGCCCTGATCTGTGGATACAGTAATAAGAAGTCATTGGGTTTAATACCATGTCCATTTAACAAAGTAATAATTATAGGCTCTTCCCTAAGTACAAGGACCTCTCTAGCCATGAGTTCTTGACCCCAATAACACTGTCAAGCATGAATTTCTGTTTTGGGGTATCCATCATAGAAGACTTGGATATGGTTTTAAACTGATAGAAAGTCTTTATTAGTTGGTCAGCAACTACACTGGGTATTTGAGATCCCAGTGTACCCCTGAGTGTTTTGGGGGTGACATTTTAAGCACAAAACCACATCCAAGTTAACACACCTTAGCAAGAACAGTTAGCTTGAAGCAGAACCGCAGAGGGCAGTAGGCAAGGTTAGTACCTTTAGAGACTACCAGATCTGTGGACTTTGATGGATTAGACCTTTATTTATTCTGGAGCAGTGGTTCTGAACCTGTGTGTTGTGGGTCACACATCAGATAGTCACATTATGATTCATAAGAGTAGCAAAATCATGGTCATGTAGTAGCAATAGAAAATTTTTATGGCTGGGGATTAGTACAATGTGAGTAACTGTATTAGTGGGTCACAGTGTTAGAAAAGTTGAGAACCACTGTTTTTGCACGTAGCAGTGCCTGTACAATGAGTTTTATTTCCTGCATGGCATTTTCATCACGGCGTCAATTGTGCTAAGGCCAGGTGACCTACTAAGGTCCAGGGGCATGTTCCAGTTCCAACTAGTGGAGTGAGCCTTAATTCCAATCAGAAGTTGGGTTGGTTACTTCTATGACATTGGTGCCACTGTTGCACCAGTGGGCATCTCTTCCTGTGGTCGTCATTATTTTATCTCATCGGGTTCACAGCGAGGTAAGAGTCATGATTATGACTCAAGACCTCACACATAGACATAATTAAATATAATATAATTCTTTAAAATATTTTTCCATTCATGGAGTAATGTTTCTTTTTGAGATTCTATGTAAAAAACAAAACAAAACAAAACAAAACAAAACCACTGGGCACATGCCTTTAATCCAAGGACTTGAGAGGCAGAGGCAGATGGATGTCTGTGAATTCAAGGCCAGCCTGGTCTGTAGAGCAAGTTCTAGGACAGCCAATACTGCACAGAGAAACTTTGTTTCAAACACACACACACACACACACACACACACACACACACACACACACACACACAGACACACACACACACACAGACACACACACACACACACACACACACACACACACACACATCTCCTGTGCACTAGAGTCTTAAGTGGGCTTTAGTTTCTTTGCAGTTATATGTAGGAGGATCTACTGGCTGTACTGTTAGCTGTTGGTTAAGACTATTATCAATTTCCTGGCTCTTTCAAGATTCCCTGACTCATCACGTTTGTTGTCTATCCTCAGAGCAGGGAATAGTGATTGGCTTTCTTTTCCTACTGTCACTCAAACCCTTGCCCTCCCTTTCTCTGGACTGCATATCCACAATGACCATGCTGTCTTCCTCTACTTTCAAGAACATACCTATTTTTCACTGGTATATCTGGGAAGAGTCGGAATGGAAACCACAATTCTATCTGAAGGCCATGTTTTCTTATTTTATCTTATTTTCACATTTCAAAACTAGCTTTAAAATAACTATACAAAATATTAGGTCTACATATGGAATGGTCAAACAACTTTGCCTTTGACCCTTTCCTAGCATTGTGTCCCCTTTGCACCCCACCCCAGTTGCTTCCTTCCTGCTCCTATTTCACATGTGTTCCAACTCCACCTCCTTCCTCCACACCTCTTGGCTCTGTCTTGTGATCCACTTTGTAGTGCAAAGCATTTTTTCCTTTGGTTAAGTAACTGAACATATGCACAGGGCTCAGAGCATAAAGGGACATTATTTAGCACATCATATTTTCGCCTTCACGTGGACCACCGAGTCCTCCCACCCCTTGATGTCTCATTTGACTCACAAGCGACAAAGCAGACCCAGTGTCAGTCTCTCACGAAGTCACGCTACACAGATGTCATTTCACACAGCAATCTGCTCTAGATCATGTGTGTTAACAGATCAGATACGGTTTCCTGTGCATGCTTGCCACAGCTCTCTGGTCAAGCTGTCTTCTGCTAGGCTGACTCTCTGTAGCTTCTCATTTGTATGTCAAACTCTTTACACTATTTTCCATTTGCTCTGAAAAAGCACAGAAGGTGACTTTTATTCTGTTGCAGCAAAGAAGAGGTTTAATTCCTCATATGAGGCTATAAGCAAGCTTCATGGTCCCTGCTTGGGTGCTTTGCAGTGTGGCTCCTAAGTGGTCACTCAGCAGCCCTAGGGACACTGGTAAGTTCAGGGCCTATGGTAAGATGTAGACAGTTCCCCCTTGGACAGACCAATAGATTAGGAGATACAGTTCTTTTCCTTACAAAATAACAGAAAAGTCACCAGTTGTGAAGGACTTTGCAAAGAATAAAGGAAACACTGATGTGACCTGAATTGTGTTGTTTGGCTCACAGAAAACACTTGCATGTGCTGAAGGCATTACCTGGGTGCCTAGCCAACTTGTGGCTTTTAACATTTTAGGACATTTATATTTCCAGTAAAGTTTTACCATATTCTGTTATGCTATCTTTGTGTTTTCGTTGCTGTCTAGTGTCTTGCAGGATTGATAATTCAACCTTCTATTTAACTGAAGATCTTTTTAGCAGAGCAATTCAGAATTCCAAGTGTCTGGGGGTTTTCTTTGGTATTAGGCTTTAAGTTGTTTTCCATTATGAGTAAGATAGCTTAACATAGTGGTTTCCTTGCTGGGAGTTGTTGAACTTTTGCTTTTATAATCTTTTTTTTTTTTTTTCCTGAGACAGGGTTTCTCTGTATATCCCTGGCTATCCTGGAACTCACTCTGTAGACCAGGCTGGCCTCGAACTCAGAAATCCGCCTGCCTCTGCCTCCCAAGTGCTGGGATTAAAGGCGTGTGCCACCACTGCCCCGTTGAACTTTTGCTTTTAATTTCTTTTTAAAATGTGGTCCAATAAATAGTTAACTTTTGTTTCAAGGTCATATATGAAAGTTAGAATTTGCTCTTATCAGTATGAGTTTTGCAGAGTTTTTTTGTTTGTTTGTTTGGTTGGTTTTGGTTTTTTGTGTAGCCCTGGATGTCCTGGAACTCACTGTCTAGATAGGTTGATCTAAAACTTAAGAGACCTTCCTGCCTCTGCCTAAGGTCATATGCCAGTATTGCCCTGAGATTTCTGCAGTATTCCTGTTGTTCCCTGGGTACTGGGATTATAGGCTTGTATCAGTATCCCAGGCATGTGGTTGCTGAAAGGGCCTCAAGGTACAACTTTTAAAAGGGACATTTCCCTGCCCAGTATAATCCCCTTATAGCACATCTACAAGAGATTTGAAGCACAGATTTTTAAAGGGGACATTCCTCCTCATAAAATGACTTCCTGGCAATGGAACCAAGAGCTAAGGGGCAGTGGCATCCACGGAACTCCAGATGTATCTGCAGATGCACTTCCTGGTGCTGGGACTGATGAGAAGTAGGAACAACCGCCCCTCCCCATGATATGTGGAGTCAGAGGCAGCAGCTGGGCAGCCGCCACTGATGGTTGGAGCTTCAGGATGGATCGATGCTTCAGGGTGTCAGCAGGGACTGGAAAACGGAAACCTGTGGGATTCAGGATCTGCACCTGCCTCCAGAAACAACACCCCCAACCTTCCACCTCTCTTTTCCCACACATTTTCCCTGCTTCCCTTGCAACATCTAGGTAAGAGAAAAAATTGACAGAACAGTTCCCATGATTAAGAAGTATCCTCAGTTCAGGCAAGTTTTCCTTTTCCCAGGCTGATAGACTGTCCTGACTGCTTCTCATTCTATGGCTCACTTATAATAATGTACCCAGCCAATCAGAGTCTGCCTAAGCCTACATAAAGGACTTGGTACAGTACTTTTAGGTGTCCAGTTCTCTTACATCTTTTAGCTGTAACCAGGTTACCAGCACATGGATATTTTTCAGAGAAGACAAAAGTCTTCAGAGTCAACAATTACTTAAAAGAAAAGGAAGATAGCTCTTCCCTTGAAGACTTGGTGGACACAGATCCTTCCAAGACTCACTGTCACTGCAGGCAGAGGAAGTCATTCCTGCCCCTTGAGACTTCATGCTTCTGCTATGCTTGTCTGAGACCTGCCCTCTGCAGGCCTACAGAGGGCTCTTCTCAGTTGCTCCCAGGAGGTCCACTGAGAGTTCAGAGCAGGAATATTTGCTTTCAGCCTCTTGCTTTGCATCCTGATGTGACCCAGAGTTCAAACTTTCCAGAATGCCATTAGAGCTGTCAGTTCTTGCTGGTGACATTGTATTTACTCATTTGAATTATTGTCCTATCTGGATACACTCTCCATTTTTTCGCCTTTGCTGTCTATGCAGTTCATTCTTGGACGGGGCAAGACAAGAGCCTGACTGAAGAGTTGGCTTTCTCAAGATTACCTACTAAGAGTACTGAAAAGGGCAAATATCACCAATCTGGTGTCGCATGGAGAAATGCTCACATGACTGTGTGAGCAGTGTGTCTCAGCTGAGCCAGTCAGAAGAGATGGGAAAGACAAACTGCGGTATCATCACTATAAGACAATCTACCACAAAACGCACTGTACGAATTGTCCTCAAGAGCAAACGCCTTGGGTGTTCACTGGTGTGTTGTCCCAGAGAGAAGCAGCAACCCTCAAGCCTTGGCAGAGTTCTACAGTTCAAGGGGGCAAGCAGAGGCGAACAGCCCCTTTTCATCCCATGTCCCTATAAACTCTCTTCTTTCTATCTTTCCTTATCCCCCAAGGAAATATCTAAAAGAACAATACTTAAGATATAAAAGGAGCTTCCTTCTGTTGCACACCTCCACCTGCAGTGGTGGATAGGCGCCTTTAATAAGGATATAAACGATGCCCTTAAAGAAATATAGGAAAACACTCCCAAGCAAACAGAAGCTATTTTGATTATGGAGATTCTGTGGTTTTGGTTAGCTGGGGCTGAAGAATCAGCTGTGATTAACAAGATACCAAAACTACAGAAGTGAAAACTTTGCATTACTGGGACTATTGATGCTGGTTAACTGGAGCTAAGAAATTATCAGTGATTAAGAAGAGACCAGCCGGGCAGTGGTGGCGCACGCCTTTAATCCCAGCACTTGGGAGGCAGAGGCAGGTGGATTTCTGAGCTCGAGGCAGCCAGGTCTACAGAGTGAGTTTCAGGACAGCCAGGGCTACACAGAGAAACCCTGTCTCAAAAAAAAAAACCAAAAAAAAAAAAAAAAAAAAAAAAAAAAAAAAAAAAAAAAAAAAAAAAAAAAAAAAAAAAAAAAAAAAAAAAAGAAGAGGCCAGCATCATTGAGGTGAAATCTTCTGAGAAGTGTTTTCTGAGAGCACAAAGAGGCTGTGTTCCAGAGATAGCCAAGGTTGTACCTCTGTGCTGTGGCTGGACTTGGTAATGTGTAAGAGTCACCCAGGTGGTGCTGGTTTTAAAGGCATGAAGAGGTCATGAAGAGCAGCTGAGGCTCTGCACTGTGAGAGGCCACGAAAGTCCATTGGTGAAGGTGCATTGGTGAAGTCCATTGGCCTCAGTTGCAATTGATGGCCCAGGATTGAAGGGGCCATACAAAGGAGTTGAGGCTTGGCACCATGAAGAGAGCCTATGAGAGGCTGTTGGTGAAGCCTAGTTGCAGTGGAAGACAGTAGTGTTTTGGAGATGCCAGTACCATGAGATGACCACCAAAACCAGCAGCAGCAGTGGAATACAGGCATCTGGAGCCTAGAAGACAAGGTGTGTGCTACAAAGGGCAGAGCTGGAGAAGTGACTCAAGCCCTTGGAGGAGCCTAGAAGATTGTGAGTGGATCCCAGACATTGGATGGTTGAAGTTTGATTTTGCTTTTGATTGTGACTGTGGCCTGATATTTTTCCCTCTTGAAGTAAGAAGGTATTTTGTGGAGCCCATGGTTAAGAGACTTTGAATTTTTAAAAGACTTTGAATTTTAAAAGATATTGGATGTTTTAAAGGGATTGAACTTTTAATATGTAAAGACTGTGGGAATTTTAAAGTTATTTAGATCTTGGGGATGAATAAGAAAGTAAGAGTTGAGGCTTAACAGTGATGTGTTCGTGTGTCAAGTTGACAAGGGGTCAACTGGAAACAACCCAGATGCCCCTCAATCGAAGAATGGATACAGAAAATGTGGCTCATTTATGCAATGAAATACTATACACAGCTACTAAAAACAGGGACATCATGAATTTTGCAGGCAAATAGATGGTACTAGAAAAAAATCATCCCGAGTGAGGAAACCCAGACCCTCACTCAGGCTTGCATGGTATGTACTCACTGATGAGTGGATATTAGCCATAAAGTACAGAATACCCATGATACATCCCACAGACCCAAAGAAGTTAAACAAGAAGGAAGGCCCAAGAGAGGATGCTTGAATCTCACTTAGAAAGGGAAACAAAATAGTGACAGGAGGCAGAGGGAGGGAGGGAAGGAGGGAGGGAAGGAGGGAGGGAATGGGTGGGAGAGGGCAGCAAGAGAGGGATGGGGGGAAGATCAGGTGTGGGGAGAAACAGGAGAGCAGCTCAGAGGAGCAGGAAAATGAATGGAAACCTGCAGATGCCTTGGTGGGAGGGGGGATCTCTAGGAATTCCCAGAGTCCTGGGATGGGAGAGGCTCCCAGGAATTAATGTGGGTGACTTTAGCCAAGATGCCTAACAGTGGGGAAATGAAACCTGAAGAGGCTACCTCCTGTAGCCAGGCAGGACCTCCAGTGGAGAGATAAGGACACCAACCCACCCACAAAATTTTCCACCCAAAATAAGTCCTATATATATATAAAAAAAAAAGTAGGGACAAAGATGGAGCAGAGATGCCGCTGGTCGCTGGTTCTTGATGACTGATTAGGGATATCCTGATGACAAAATGTGAACTTGTCCCAAGGAACACGCTAAAGTCACCCCCACACATGTACATTTACACACAAATGCACATGCATAAGCACATATATACACATTCAAGTGTAAATATACATCTTCCTACATACATATATGATCACACATGTACAAATGCACATACATAGCCATAAAAAGCAGTCATATACAGAAATACACACATTAAATCAAGCAAAAACGTGCATACACGTAGACACACACATCCACATCCACACATACCTTCAACACACATTCATGTATACTCTTACACATACATATGGATACGTACACTCAGATGCACATGACCTGCAAACCCCAAAGTACCTCAAATGCATGCACACACATATGTATAAACAAACATCCTGTGGTGGTTTGAAAAGTTTATTCCTTATAGATTCAGGTGTTTGAATGCCTGAACCATGGATGTGTGGCCTTTTTGGAGGAAGTATGTCACTGTTCAGATGGGCTTTGAGGTCTCCTCCTATACTCAGGCTCTGCCCCGTGTGGATAAGACCTTCCTCCTGCCCTGTTTGGATGAGACCTTTCTGCTGGTTACCTGTGGAAGACAGGGTTTCTTTCTGGCTGCCTCAGATCAAGATGTAGAACTTTCAGCTCCTTCTAGAGTATCATGTCTGCCTGGACACAGCCATGCTTCTCAGTATGATGATAATGGACTGAACCTCTGAAACTGTAAGCCAGCCACAATTATATGTTGTCCTTCATAAGAGTTGCCTTGTTCATGGTGTCTGCTCACAGCAATGAAACCCTAAGATACACCCGTATGCCCACATGCCCAGAAACACATTTATACACATTTATGCAAGCACACAAGAGACACATATATAGACGCACACCAGTACGTAGCAATTTCATAAGTCACACATGCAGATACAAGCATGCACATGCACAAATTCACATGCTCACACAGGTAGAAACATGCACACACAGGCAAATATGCCACATGCATATGAAAAGGATATGATAACCATGAGGATGAAGTTGAAAAACCTGAAAATGGGCTTTAATAAAGGCATATATGTCTTTTTAAAAAATAATAGTTATTTGTTTATGTCCTTTGATGTCATTGAACCCAAGGATATGCACATGATAATCACAAATTTTACCACTAATCTATATCCCTGATCCAAAGGAATACTGTAACTGTGGGCTTTTCTATCCATGAACAAGTTTCTGAAATAATCACTCTGAGCCTTAATATTTCATGAATAAAAACCTACACCAAAACCTTTGGCTTGGTCCCCAACCAGGTCATAACTTAGTTACCTATTTAAGTCCTGCCACCTGGTTGGTTACCTGTCCTCAGTTTTATACAACCATCTCCTTCATTTAGGGCAAATCTCCCTCACCTGACTATTTTCCAGGATCCTATCTCTCTCTGCCTGTTGTCACCTGCTAATCTCACCTCAGCTCATCAGCCATAGGCTGTTTATTGACAGGTGATGCTTCCACAGAGTATGTAAAGATTCTTTCTAGATTCCTTCCTTTTATTTCAATAAAAGGCTCTTTCTTTTACAATAATAAACTATATACAATGATAATAATTATGAAAACTATCAGGTAAGATTTACATTCACAATGTCCATACCATATGTATTTGACAAACTTGGAGAAGTCATTCCTCTATTTATCCTATCTTGGTGAGTTCAGAGTTCTGTAGCTAAATCAATTTCTATCATAACATGCATTACCAACCTAAAACATTTTCTTAGACTTAATATTTTCTTAAATTCTAAACAACTTCAGCTTAATTGTGAGACTATTCCTATCTGGTCTCCAACTCTATCAGAGACTTGATAAGGAATAAATATAACCCAAATATACAGGAAGTACAGGCAAGCAGCTTCTAAAACTATAGAAATGACAGAGATAGTTGGCTCTATGAGTCTGCCCACTCTTGTGGACTGTTGACCAATACAATCCATGAGGGTGTGGGAACAGAGATGACAAATTCTGTTGTGTGTAATTTTAAAATGCATTCTTGCTCCTTGCCCAGTGCTAGCAATGGCCGTCTACCCAGCTCCAACGGCTAGCTCAGCCAAACCTCTAACAACTTCCTTGCAGCTGTGCCCTTTCTCTTGCACACCTGAGTCACCACAGATGGAAAACACCAGACACCCTTAATATTTTAGAACCAGCCAGATAACACAACTGCTGGGCGAAGAATATCCTGCCCCATCCTCCTTAGCTTCCGCAGTCACCTGAGGAGGCTACAAACTATTGGTCCCAAAAATCTATATGTCTGTCCTTCCTATCCCTCCACAGCCTGGTCTGAATCCCCAAATCTCTCTGCCTCCCCTCCTCTTCCTCCTGGAAGCCCTGTGAGTACGTACAGTGAATGACCACACCAGGACCTCTTGTCAGTAGGCAGATCAACTTTATTTAGGGTGATTGAAGGCTTAAAATATTTGGGGGGGACTGAGGGCAGGGACATCCGGGATGGGCATGGGGGCTTAGAGTACCTGGCATACCTCGTTAGCATGGAGAAGCATTTCAGGAACCTCAGCTGCTGGCTGAACAAGTTTTGTCAGGAGGAAGGGAATTGATCCTATAAACTAATTAAGACTATGTGACATTCCTCAGGTAGAGGCCAGTGTGGGGACTTAGAATCCCCACACAAGGTTAGAGAAGGAGAAAAACCTGCTAAAGAAAGGAATCTTCCATTTTAGTGCTGGCTCAGAAGCTATCCAGTCATGGAGTTCTACCTTAATTAGCAGAGTTTTCCCACAGGCTGCCTGGACAATCCCCCAAACTTTCTCTATAACATTGGAGCATCCACCTTCAGCCTTCTGGCCAAGAATATCTGACAGACTTTTCTGTGAAGTAGGGATGATGAAGAACTGCTTAACTCGTCTTGGAAAAACTCAGGAGTTAACTTTCCTACACTCCCTTTGTCATTTTGGACAACATTCTGTTTGCAGTTGAAGCAAGGGCAGTTTTTTTTACCCAATGGCTAGTTTGCCACTTTTGAAGCAAACTCCATATGGAAGTTCTTCTCTGGTCACCATCTTTGAAGTACAATGAGGGTGCTGCCAGGAGCTAACCTGTCTAACTGCCAAAAAAAGCCTTTTAATAATAAAACACCTTTAAATGCTATATTCTATAGATCTCCGAGGTTTCTGAAGACCATCTATCTAAAGTATATCTGAATAGACAAATGTTTTTTTCTAGCTATTTACTATGTGTTCAACCTTGGAAACATATTTCTTTATTTAACTATACTAGTCTCTAACAAGACTATGAGTTTGATTGTCTGACTATTAACTTGTGTTTTTTAATTATTCTAAAGTTTGTAATAGCAGCTTTTTAAAAGGACTAGAACTTCACATTTCATCTTAAAGAATTATGTAGGTATAATACCTTAAACAAGAGTTGAAACACATACACACACACACACACACACACACACACACACAATGTTGTAAAAACATATAATTCTAAATCTGTATCAATGTACAAAGTCCATACCAATGTAAAACTATTTGTGTTATTGATGTTTTGGGTCTAAGAGTAGATTCAATAATCTACCCTTTTATCCTATAATTCCTATATCTTTTCTAGATTCCCTTTTCTTTTACTCTCTTGTTTCCCCCTTTCCCCTAACATTAGATAGGAGAGAAAGAAGGGTAGAGGAAATAAAGAGAAAAAGAAATCCCTGAATCTAACCTCCCTTATTTTGTTTCCTCTGATCAAGACCGGTAACAATTTGCAACCAATCCCTCTTTGACAGCAGCTAACGTCCATCATCCTATGAACAACAACAAAAACATCCATTTTGCCTTTTGGGAATGGGGGTGTCGTTCTCTTTTTTTTTTTTTTTTTTGATATTTTATTTACATTTCCGATGATTCCCCTTTTCTTTGGAACCCCCGTGTCCCCTCCCCCTCCCTGCCTCTGTGAGGGAATTCCTCCTCCCACCTACCCGCCCACCCATTCCCATATTC
>JAPYYD010006207.1:0-11353 GCA_028551405.1 Uromys caudimaculatus
GAGAGGACTTTGGGCCTGAGGGTGCTAGGGGCACCAGTAAAAGGGAATGTCAAGGTGGGAATATGGGAATGGGTGGGTGGGTAGGTGGGAGGAGGAATTCCCTCACAGAGGCGGGGAGGGGGAGGGGACACGGGGTTTCTAAAGAAAAGGGGAATCATCGGAAATGTAAATAAAATATCAAAAAAAATAAATAAATAAAAAAAAAAAAAAAAAAAAGAAGGAATGTATATGGCACATGTTCCCACATTATGCCCTGGTTCTCTCCACCCAGCACCCTAGGTTCCCACTGGCAGGTCACTACCATGCCAGCCCCATGCTTCAATACCCCCATGGCCTCTGTGTTGCACATCAGGCAAATGCATACTTTGTTGCTGTACCTTTCTCTCTTGAACCCAGACGTGCCGCCATGTGAAGGAAAATGCAACAGAAACTTAGTTCAGAAACAATGATAACTTAATCTCTGGGCACATCAACTGAAACCTAAATTTGTAAGCCTTATTTAAATCTGATTCCTCTGGTGGCGAATCCTTGCAGAACTGCCATACCAGGAGACTCTAGTAGCTACATCTTACCTGTTCCAAAAAACTCTCTCTTGCTCTCTTCCTTCTCTCTTCTCTCCATCCCAGAAGACTCTTATGTGCCCAGTGATTGGCTCTATTATTCATTAGGGAATTGGTTCACAAGAAGTCATAGGTGTAACTCACTCCTTTTCTGAAGCCCCTTCCAGGAGGGCAGGATTAGCAGAATTATAATCATCCCCAGGGCTATCCACAATACTTCTCCTTTCTGTTCTAATAAAAAAATAAAAAAACCTTTCTCTCAAATATAGACCATAACTATTACCATTTTGTAATTTATTAATTATAGATAGGCCTAATTAACATCCAGTCCATCAATTTTGTCATAAAGATAGAACATTATCATCTATCCTAAATTAAAATACTTATGATTCTTATGTCCTGGCTTTAGATTGTATGCCATCCGAAAACCATCCTCTCAAATATGTTCTCGCAAAGTAAATAGCCTGGGTTGGCTATGAGATTATAAGTAGTTTTTCAACCCTGTCAGAAATCCAAGAATGACCAACTTATCTGAAGATATAGGAAGCCTAACACAGTTTCCAGAACTGAGACAAGTTGTAGAGACAGCTGCATACTTATAGAGCTCCTATAAGTCAGGAAGTTGGAGCATCTGTCTTCTGCCTTCTGGCCCAGGATCACCTGACAGACTTTTGAAAAACAGGAATTACTAAGGACGAGCCTATTCTGTCTCAGCAGAACTAAGCTGTCCTAACCTGCAAATTGTGTCCTTTAAGAACAGTACAGGTCTGAAGGAGAGATTGGCAATTTTCTGCCCAGGGGCAACCTAGCCACAATGTACAGCCTCACTTGGAAGTAAGATGCTCAAAGGCTTCTTTGAATCCATGAATGGGAAGCTTTTAGGAGCAGATTTGTCTCAACCACAAGTGAATAAAAAATATTAAATGTTACATTCTGTGGATTTCTGACGTTTTTGAAAACCAACTATCTATGTATAGTAATCTGGATTGTTGTCTGTTAATTACTCTCAGCTATCTCTAATTAAAATATCTGAAAACACCCTAACAATAAACTCAGAGCCATGAATTTGCTATTTGGCTTTTAACAGGCTTAATATCTCAGATCAGTTTATAATCAAAATAAATTCTGTATCAAAATAAAAGATTATGACTTCAACTTAATAACAAATTTAAAGATTTCTACCAATAGAGATTATGGGTATACAATCAATCCTAGCTATTTTCTCCCTGTTCCAATTATGATTATTTCTAAATACCATAGAAAGACAACCTGTAATAACCACCTCCAGCCCAAAAGTCCAGGGAACCGGGATTATGACTCTCCATAACTTCTTCAAGCTGAATATGGGCGTTGAGATATTTTTGATAGGAATAGGGGAAGGATAGGGAAAATAGGGGAGTTGGTTGGGTTTAATAAGTCCACACCAACAATCAATTTAGTCTCTGATGCTTGTGTCCTGACTGGTTCTGGATAAAAGTCCAAGACATCAGGAGTTCAAACCGGTCAGTTCAGCATGTCTGACAATGAATCTCACCAAAGCTATACATTCTGCAATATATAAATCTCAAAACAAAATTTTAGCATCATCAAGATAATTTTGTTTGTTCGTCTGATTCTCTGGAATCTAGACCTCTGGAGGTCTCCCTTCATCATATCTGATCCATATAACTCTGGAAGGTATAAATACCTTAATTACCTTTTCCAAAAACCATTTTCCAAAGACAAAACCATTTTCCCAAATCACTATAACCTTGAGCCAGTAATCAAAAAAACCTTTATATTGACCTCTCTCCCAGAGGAATAATATAACCACAAAACACACAATCACACCCATTTTTAAAGTTAAAACAGTTGATTCACATTTCTACCTGTACCTGATTATAAGCAGGTGGTTAGTCAAAGCAGGATTTAATTCCAGAATTCCCGTGGAGCCCATATTACATAGAATTTGAGTATCCTGTAAGACATAATAGAGCAATATATCTTTATACCATCTTTCTCTTTGGCTCTCTGCCTAGAGCAGCCATCTTTTTATACCAATTATCTCTTGGTCTCTCTACCCGGAGCCACAGACAATATTAATTAATATCTGATCAAAGCAGGCAATGATTACCAGTACACTACTCTGGAGTGAGTGACAAATTTTTCCTATCTTAGTTCCAAACTGGGGGCAAAATTCCCCATGTGATTCAGACAGAATCTGTATATAACTCTTTCCTAAAGGCAAATAATCCCAACATTATAAATTCACAGTTCCCTTCATCTCTGCCCTCTTGTTATACCAATTATCTGTTGATCTCTCTACCTGGAATAAAGACAATATTAATTAATACCTGATCAAAGCAGGCAATGCTTATCACTGCACTCTCCACTCTGGAGTCAGTGACTAATTTTCCCTATCTTAGTTCCAATCTGGGGGCAAAATTCCTCACATGATTAAGATAGAATATGTATATAACTCTTTCCTAAAGACAAATAATCCCAACATTATAAATTCACAGTTCAATCAATCTCTTTCCTAAGAAATAGGCAACTTCATTCTTCTCCTCATTCAGAGCAGTCTGCAATTCCCCACAGTTGGGGACCTCACAGCCTACTTTGTTTCAGTTCCCGCTCTTGAGTCCACATGATTCATCAGCACTACCCAGCTACTCTCTAAGGAATTATAACACTCTAACTCTTAGGCTAATAAAATTAAATTTCTAGTGGATCCAAGCCCAGCCACATGTTGGTTCACCACCTATTGCAGGAATTAATTTAAAAAAGATGGAATGTATATGGCACATGTTTCCGCATTATGCCCTGGTTCTCTCCACTCAGCTCCCTAGGTTCCCACTAGCAGGTCACTACCATACCCATGCTTCAATACCTCTATGGTCTCTGTGTTGCACATCAGGCACACCCACACTTTGCTGCTGTACCTTTTACTCTTGAACCTAGACAAACTGCTGTGTGAAGGAAAACACAATACAAACTTAGTTCAGAAACAATGATAACTCATTCTCTGGGCACATCAACTGAAACCTAATCTTGTAGGTCTTATTTAAATCTGATTCCTCTGGTGGTGAACCCTTGTGGATACGCCATACTGGGAGACTCTAGTAGCTACATCTTACCCATTCCAAAATGTTCTCTCTCTCTCTCTCTCTCTCTCTCTCTCTCTCTCTCTCTCTCTCTCTCTTTCTTCTCTCTTCTCCTCTCCATATCAGAAGTCTTTTATGCACCCAGTGATTGGCTCTTTTATTCATTATGGAATTGGTTCACAAGAAGTCACAGGTATAACTCACTGCTTGTCTGAAGCCCGTCCCAGAAAGGCAGAATTAGCAGAATTACAACTATCCCCAGGGCTATCCACAACAAGACAACCAAATAACCCTATTAAAAATGGGATTCTGGGATAAACAAAGCATTCTCTTCCAGGGAATATCTAATGACCTAAGGCACCTAAACGAGTATTCAACATCCTTAGTCATCAGGGAAATGCAAATCAAAACGACCATGAGATTCTACCTCATGCCAATCAGAATTGCTAAGTTCGAAAAATCAGATGAAAATAAATGCTGGCAAGGATGTCTAGAAAGAGGGACATTCTTCATTGCTGGTGGGATTGCAAATTGGTAAAAACACTTTGGAAAACAATCTGGTGTTTCCCCAGAAAACTGAAAATAGTTCCAACTGAACACCCAGCTATAACACTCCTTGGCATATACCCCAAATAATCTTCAACATATAACAAGGACACAGGCTCCACTATGTTTGTAGCAGCCTTATTTATAGTATCCAGAAGCTGGAAACAAACCATATGTTCCTCAACAGAGGAATTGATACAGAATATGTGGTACATTTACACAATGGAATACTACTCAGCTCTTAAAAAAATGACTTCATGAAATTCACAGGCAAATGGATGAAACTAGAAAATATCATCCTGGGTGAGGTAACTCAGACACAAAAGAACACACATGATATGTAATGACTTATAAGTGAATAGTAGACTGTCTTAGTCAGGGTTTCTATTCCTGCACAAACATCATGACCAGGAAGCAAGTTGGGGAGGAAAGGGTTTATTCAGGTTATACTTCCATTGCTTTTCATCACGAAAGGCAGTCAGGACTGGAACTCAAATAGGTCAGGGAGCAGGAGCTGATGCAGAGCCAAGGAGGAATGCTGCTTACTGGCTTGCTTGCTTCTCCTGCCTTGCTCATCCTGCTTTCTTATAGAACCCAAAACTACCAGCCCACAGATGGCAACACTCACAAGGGGCCCTCCCCCCTTGATCACTAATTGAAGAAATGCCTTACCACTGGATCTCATAGAGGCATTTTCTTAACTGAAAACTCCTTTCTCTGTGATAACATCAGCTTGTGTCAAGTTGACATACAAAATCAGGCAGTACAATTGACCCCTTGTCAACTTGACACACAAACACATCACTATTATGCCTCAAACCTTACTTTCTTATTCATCGCAAGATCTAAATAAGTTTAAAAGTCCCACAGTCTTTGCAAAGTCTTACTATTAAAATTTCATTCCCTTTAAAGATATCCAATCTCTTAAAATTCAAAATCTTTTTACCATCAAAAGTCTCTTAACTGTGGGCTCCACTAAAATGCCTTCTCCCTTCAAGAGGGAAAAATATCAGGCCACAGTCACAATCAAAAGCAAAAGCAAAATCCAACTGTCCAATGTCTGGAATCTACTCACAACCTTCTGGATTCCTCCAAGGGCTTGAGTCACTTCTCCAGCTTTGCCCTTTGTAGCATACACCTTGTCTTCTAGGCTCCAGATGCCTGTACTCCACTACTGCTGCTGTTCTTGGTGGTCATCTCATGGTACTGGCATCTCCAAAACACTGTTGTCTTCTGCTGCAACTAGGCTTTACCAACAGCCTCTCATAGGCTCTCTTCATGGTGCCAAGCCTCACATCCTTTGCATGACTCCTTCAATCCTGGGCCATCAATTGCAACTGAGGCTGCACCTTCACCAATGGCCTTCCATGGCCTTTCACAGTGCCTGGGCCTCAGCTGCTCTTCATGACTCCTCATGCCTTCTAAACCAGTACCACCTGGGTGACTCTTACACATTACCAAGTCCAGCCACTGCACAAGGTACAACCCTGGCTATCTCTGGAACACAGCTGTTTTGCTCTCAGAAAACACTTTTCAGAAGATTTCACCTCAATGATGCTGTTCTCTTCTTAATCACTGCTAATATCTTAGCTCCTGCTAACCAGCATCAATAGTCCCAGCAATGCAATAGTTTTGCTTTAGTAGTTCTGGTATCTTGTTATCACAGCTGATTTCTTCAGCCGCAGCTAACCAAAACCACAGAATCTTAAATAACCTAGCAATGGCCCTGATGAAAGTCTTTAAACTTCCCTCTGAAATTACACAAGCCAGGCCTCCATCTTCAGCACTGTTCTCAACATTATCTTCCAAGATCCTACAGAACACCCCACAGAACTCTTAACATCCCAATGGCTCTTCTAGCTCAAAGTTCCTAAGTCCTTCCACAATCCTCCCCAAAACATGGTCAGGTTGTCACAGGAATAGCCCACCATGCTGGTATCAATTTTTCTTAGTAAGGATTTTTATCGCTGCACAAACATCATGACCAATAAGCAAGTTGGGGAGGTAAGGGTTTATTCAGCTTATACTTCCATTGCTATTCATCATGAAAGGAAATCAGAACTGGAACTCAAGTAGGTCAGGGAGCAGGAGCTGATGCAGAGCCAAGGAGGAATGCTCCTTGCTTGCATGCTTGCTTGCTTGTGTGCTTGCTTGCTTGCTTGCTTCTCCTGGCTTTCTCAACCTGCTTTTTTATAGAACCCAAAACTACCAGCCCACAGATGGTACCACTCACAAGGGGCTTTCCTCCCTTGATCACTAATTGAAGAAATGCCTTACCACTGGATCTCATGGAGGCATTTTCTCAACTGAAAACTCCTTCTCTGTGATAACTTCAACTTGTGTCAAGTTGACACATGAAACCAGCCAGTACATAGACCAAAAGATCAGAATATCCATGATACAATCCACAGAGCATATAAAGCTTAAGAAGAAGGAAGACCAAAGTGTGGATGCTTCAATCCTATTTAGAAGGTGGCTCAAAAGTATAACAGGAAGTAGAGGGATGGAGGGACCTGGGAGGGAGAGAAGAGGATGGGGAGATGGCAGGATCAGGTTTGGGAAGGGACAGGAGAGAATTACAGAGGGCCAGATAATTGAATAGAAATATGTAGCCATGGGAGATGATGAACTTGGGATAGTCATTAGAAAGTCCAAAATTACGGGGAATTGAGAGGCTCCCAGGTCCCAGTAGTGATGACATTAGCCAACATACCCAACAAAGGGGAGATAGAGCTCATAGAGACCACTTCAGTAGATAGGCATGACCCCTAGTTGAATGCATGGGTCCACTCACCCATCTCAGAATTTTTAACCCTGGATTGTTCCTGTCTAAAAGAAATGCATAGACAATAAATGGAGTGGAGATAGAAGGAAAGGCAAATAAGAGACTGCCCTACCTAGGGATCCATCCCATCTGTAGTCACAAAACCCAGACACTATTACTGATGCCAAGAAGCATGTTCTGACAGGAATCTGGTATGGCTTGTCCTGACAGTCCCTGGAAGCACCTGACTAACACAGATGCAGATACTCACAGCCAACCATTGTACTGAGCCCCGGGAACCTCAATGGAAGAGATAAGGGAAGGACTGAAGGCAGTCAAGGGCATTTCCACCCCATAGGAAGTATAATATCAAGTAACCAGACCACACAGAGCTCCGTGGGACTAAACCACCAACCAAAGATTGTATGTGGAGGACATCCATGGCTCCAGCTACATATGTAGCTGAGTATGGCCTTAGCTGGCATCAGTGGGAGTTGAGGCCTGTTGTCTTGTGAAAACTTGATGCCCCAGCATATGGGGATGCTTCAGTGGTGAGGCCAAAATGGGTGAGTGAGTGGAGGAAAACCCTCATAGAGGCAATGGAGAGGGGGTATGGGATGAGGTTTGTGAAAGGGAAACCTGGAAAAGGGACAACATTTAGAATGTAAATAAATAATATAGCCAATAAAAAATAAAGCCATGGAAAACATAAAATAATTACTGTGTTATAGAACAAATGATTTTACTTGAGTCTTGGATGGTGGGTGATGTTGTTCTCTGTTTAAAGTTGAGTGCTGGCTTCCTATGCCACAGCATTTGTAACATGTTCTCAGCACCTTAACTGGTATTTATTAATCTCTGTAGTACATCATCATCTATTCAAAATAGGTATCATTTTTTAAAAAGACAAATAATGTGTTGTTAAATAAGGATGTCTTGGGACAGAAGCCCAGCATAATCATCATCAGAGAGGCTTCCCCCAGCAACTGATGGAAACATATGCAGAGACCCACAGACAAACATTAGGTCTTGCTTGCAGAATCTTGTGGAAGAGAGGGAAGAAAGGACTATAGGAGCCAGAAATGTCAAGGACACCACAAGAAAACCCAGAGTATCAAGTAACCTAGGTCCTTTGGAGCGCACAGAAACTTAACTGACTACCTAAGTCCTTTGTACACATATTACAGTTGCGTAGCTTGGTCTGCTCCTAATAGGAAGAGCAGGGGCTGTCTCCAACTCTGTGGCCTGCCTTTCATCCTCTTACTAGGATGCCTTAGTAGAAAGGGATGTACTTAGGCTTTCTGAAGCTTGATATGCTATGGTCACTTGATATCCATGGGAGGCCTCCCATTTTCTGAAGAGATAGGCATTAGGAATGAATGGGGCTTGCGGGGAAGTGGGGACATACTAGAAGGAGAGGAGGGAGGGAAAACTGCTCAGGATATAAAATAAATTATCTAATTATTAATTAATAACAAAATGTTAGCAATATTCAATACATTATTAAATGATTTTCATTTCTATTACATTTTATTACAAATGATGATACTGCTTGCAGCAGACTGGATGAGGGTAGTCACTGTCTGATTTACTTTTGTTGTTTCCTGGTTAGCAAGTGGTAGTTTTGTAGTATACAGACAATTATTCTTGTTTTCCTGTATGTTTTGGTGAAGAGTTATCATATGTTGTTTGTATCTGCTTACTAATAAGCTCAGTTAGGCTAATTGATAACATCATCCCACAGAGAAAAGTAACTAGACTCTTGAACTACACCAATACCTATTTTCTGTGATATACCCTTGTGTCCAGCTCTTTAAGACTACATTCATGTCTGCAACCTTTGAGATAGAAGATTTTAAACCAACACTAAAATAGAGCTACAAACAACTTCTATTTCTATCTATCTATCTATCTATCTATCTATCTATCTATCTATCTATCTATCTATCTATCTATCTATCTATCTATCTTATCTATCTATCTATCTATCTATCTATCTATCTATCTATCTATCTATCTATCTATTTATCTATCTATCATCTATGTATCTACCTATCGATCAACCAACTGTTTTCTACAACTTGAGTTTTGTTATCCAATCAAAGTTATCTAAATGAAGTTATACAACTACTATATATTTAAATTGGCTTTTATTTCATTAGCATCCTTTCCAGAACACTTATCCACATTGTATTTTAGTATTGTGTTTTGCATTTTTTCATTACTGGCCCAGGGTTGTATATGGTTTTCATTTTGTTTATGCATTAATCTGTTGACACATATTTGGTAGTTTATAAAAGTTGTACCATTACAATTAAAGTTTGTACTAACATTGGAGTATATGTTTCTTTGTGATGAAAATAAAAAACACAACTGCTAACTATATACTTTAATTAATTCTAATTAAATTTTTACTATGTACCATACACAGTATTACTTAAAATCTAATATTGATATGGTGGCTAGAGATATTTTGGAGATATTGTAAATATCTATATTTCATTTTATAGTAGGGAATATGAATCAATGTAATTCTTCTATTAATGAATTAGAAGTCTAAAAGATAGAGAATTTGTAATTCATGATATAACATAAACTCCTTCCAGTACATATCAGGGATTGTTTTCTGGAGGACTAAGACTAAGATGTTTAGGAATCCAATTTCCTTAACAATAACTTTAAGTTGACATAATTATACTTTCTATATTAATGTGATCCACCTTTTAAATTTGTTGAGATGTTTATGATCACTATTTCACTTATAATCAAGTGTACATGATATCATTTTGTGATCTTTATTTTATTTTTCGAAACATTAAATCTATAAAATAAATTTTGAACTTCAATTTAAATTATATTTCTTCTTCAGTGATATACATGTGAATTTTTTTAATGTTTTCTACTGAGCTGCTCATTATTATTGAAATGTACTCATATGCCAGATATAAGAATTTTATCAGGTATGCCATTTGCAAATACTTTCTCCCAGACTTTAAATTCTTTTGTCCCTTTTTGCTAGAATGCTTTTATAAAGAAAATACAATATTTTGAATTTTTATAAGGGTAAATAAAATGCAAGTTATCCGTCTGTCCTTCTGTGAGACTTATCTGTTTTTCACTTTAAAGCAATTAATTTTTGTCAAATTCATTATTGCATTCAAGACTTTATCATTACTTGTTTCTCCATTAAAAACAAATTAAAATCACATATATTCATTTGGTATATACATGTTATACAATAAATAATTCAAGTTAATTCGTGTACACATACATCATAAACTGATAATTTATTATGTAATAGTTTTTGTAAATATGATTTTATAAATTGGAACTTTGTAAATTTTGTTCAACAACTCTCCAAGTTCTATCTCTTTCATTCTGATAGCCATTTTCTTACTGTGTATTTTGTTGATTTTTTCTTTTATGGGTTACAAATGTAAGTGACATGTGTATCACTCACACATATTTTTGATGTCTAACTTCTATTTAAAAAAAGTGTTAGAGTATATAAGGACTTCACTGTGTTCATTGTTGCTGATAATGTAAATGAGATCTCTTATAAATGACCCAATTATTTAAGCAGATATCTGAACCAAGTTGGAAAGTAGAATTTGGAATGGAATGGGGTTTATCATCTGCCACCTGAGGCAGACAACCCGTAAGGACTCAGTTAGGGCTCAGATGCCTAAAGGACTGGGATCTCCTGGCCACAAAGATTGTCATATTCCAGGGAAGACATGGTTTATGAAAAGACACTATGTCCCACTTGGTCTCTGTTGATTTTCTGTGTTAGCATCCTTGACACAGATAGAAGAGTCACATTCAGTTTCAAACTATTTTCACCTTCAGGGAATTAGTGATTTTAAGGTTTGGATATAATACTCATTAGTATTTTCAGGCTAATTTCAATAAATAACGCAAATAGAATGATACTTTTTTTGGCCAACAAGTATGATGAATAATAACTAAAACAATTATCTAGCTAATTCTGTGCATCCTTTTCTCTTGTATATTGAAACCATCCTTTGGGGTAGCCTCCTTAAAAACCATTAGGAAAAAAATAGCTTCAGGAAGTCCATGAAACTGACAAAATTCATTATCCCCCTCCCTCCCAGATGAAAAAGACAAAGTGCAAAGTAGACTCAGATAAGACAAGCTTCAAAAAAGACACTAAGACTAGACTACTGCATAGAAGAAGCAGAAGCCAGTCAAGTTGTTTGCAGGAGGTTTAGACAGTCACATGGAAAGAACATTCTTTTTTTTTTTTTTTTGATACTTTATTTACATTTCCAATGTTTCCCCTTTTCTAGGTCTCCTCTGTGGAAACCCCCTATCCCCTCTCCCTCCATGCCTCTGTGAGGGAATTCCTCCTCCCACCTACCCGCCCACCCATTCCCATA
>JAPYYD010006208.1:0-11351 GCA_028551405.1 Uromys caudimaculatus
GTAGGAAAATAATCACAATGAGGGAAGACAAATTTTCTAGTTTCTTGATTTGGGATCATAGACAGCAGTGTTGAGGAACTTGCATTGTCCTTAATCTTCATTTTCTTACTTTCATTTCCACAAGCCCCTCCCCTAATTTTACTAAGGAAGAACACAAGCAGAAGGAAACATGCTTCTTTCTATCATGGTGGCTCACTTGTATCCACCTAGCACTGTCAAAGCCTCTACTTTCTCCTGACCCTGACATGAAGATGAAGCTGAAATAATGCTTCTAAAATGTTTTCCTGATTTTACCTTTCATAATGTAATCGTTCCTAACCAAAATCCTTTAATATTGATAATGACATAGTTTTCCCAATATAGGAATAATGGTCACATTGAAAACGTTGCAGTGTTATTGATATTAGTAAGTACATTTGGATCACAGAGTGCAATACTGTCTTAGGACAATTTGACACATTTCTTACCTCAATTTCTGGTCCCTTTTCATAATCCTCAAATCAAGTTATCCTCTTGAGTATTACCTCAGTCTTATATATTATTTCACCTCAGAGGAAAAAAAAAACAATACCCTGAAGCAGATAGAAAAGAAAGTAGGCAATATACTTGCATTCATTGGCACAAGACAGGACTTTGTGAAAGAGGCCACAATATGTAGGTATTAAGAACAATAATTAATGAATGAGACCTCATAAGATTAAAACAGTTTTGCACAGCAAAGTATACTGTCACTCAGCCTACAGCATGAGAAAAATATCTTTAGCAACTATATATCTGACAGAGGTTTGCTATCTAGAATATACCCAGAATTCAAAAAAAAAAAAATGAATTAAGCATCAATGAACAAACAACCCAGTTATAAGTACTCAAAGGATGAAATACAAATGACTAAGAAATATTTTTTTTAAAATGTTCACCATGCTTAGTAATCAAGGGAGTGCAAATTAACACTATTTTATCTCATATCAGTCAAGATGACTAATAAAAAAAGAGACAACAAATGATGTCATGAATTTTGGGAAAGGGCAACACTTAGTCACTGATGGTGCAAATTCTGATGTAAGTACAATGAAAATTCATGGGGAGATTCCTCAAAAATCTAAAAGTAGATCCACTACATGGTCCAACCGTAGCACTCTTCGGCATTTTCCCAAAGGACTTAGTATCCCACTTTAAAGATACTTGCTGACTCATGTTCAGTGTTGTTCTATTCAAAATAGTCAAGAAATGGAAAGCGCCTAGATGGTCACCACATGAAAATGTGGTATATTTACACAATGGGGTTTTATTTAGCTGGTAAGAAAAACATTGGACAACGAAGTCCTATTACCCCCAAATATTACAGGCTACTGCCATTGCTCACGATTGCCTTCCAGAACTAGAAAGTAAGACCCTACTGCTGAAGACAATTCAGTTTTGAGTCATAGAACATGGAGAAACAAAACTGGTATTAACCTAAAAGCTTCAATCCTACAGGGAAAACTCTTCTAGTTCTGGATCTGGAAAAGACTATGCATTCAATCAGAGGAGAAAAATAATCAACAGTTATACCCAACTATGAACCACGCAAACTACACTAATGATTGTACTCACTGGTACAGTAGTGTCACACACATCATAGGAGAAACCAACACTCTGAGTGGATTTAGGTCCTCATCTACAAGATGAAGCCCACATCTGGAACCATTATTCATATGTGTGTGTGTGTGTGTGTGTGTATGTGTGTGTGTTTACACATATACGTATATGTGTGTATAATATATGTACACATATATGTATATATACATACATGTATACCTCAACTCCCAGTGCTCAGGGTTCTTTATAGTAATGGGGATGGAAAGAGTGTCAGAGCCACAGGCAGTGGATGCCTACAAGGAATCAGTGTCTTCTGGACATGGCAGGGGAGCCGCACTATGAATTCACAGCAGTTGTAACAGCATGCACCAGACTTGTGCAAACCCATACCTGATAAAATTCCAGCATCAGGATGGGGATTGGATATGAAATCCTACCCCTAGTCATGGAACTATTGGCAATAGTTAGGTGCTAGGAGAGGAAGAGACATTTTTCTCTAAGAAGGTCACCTGTGGTGAGCCAACCATGTTCCAGTGGGAGAATATATATATATATGGATGAGAATATATGGGCAGCATCAATTGGTCTTGATTTTTTTCAAAGACGCAAACTTGGGTGGATAAGGATTGATCAGGTGGATCTGGGTATTGGTGGAGAGAGTAAATAAAAACACATTAAACATAATTCTCAAAGAATAAAAAAATTAAGAACAAATTTGATGGATTTGAATCAGTAGAAGCTGTAAATCCCAAATGATTTGGATGCTTCCCGTAATACGTGGGAACCATTTGCTTTAATAACCATCATCTCTTTTATTATGATGTGAGACAGTGTCTCTCCATGAACAGACTAATGATCAAAAAGCTCTAGGAAGACTCTTGACTTTGTCACCTGTGGACCTGAAACAAAAAGCGGGTGAGAAGAGCCATTCTTGGCTTTTTCTGTGGGTGATGAAAACATGAATTCAGGCCCTTGTGTTTGTACAAAAAAATTCTTACCCACTGACCTATTTCCCCAGCCAATAAAACCTAATCCTAGCATGGTGGCACACTTCTTTACCCAGCACTCAGGAGGCAGGGAAATCTCTGAGTTTGAGGCCAGCCTATTCCACATAGTAAGACTGTCTCAAAAAGAAAATGAGAGAGAGAGAGAGAGAGAGAGAGAGAGAGAGAGAGAGAGAGAGAGAGAAGGGAGGGAGGGAGGGAGGGAGGGAGGGAGGGAGGGAGGGAGGGAGGAAGGAAGGAAGGAGACAGACTGCTGTGAGCAGCTCACTGACATCTTGGGGATAGATCCCTTAGAAGGGCCATTGCTCAAGAAAAGTCGTTGTTCCTTTCAGCGTTATGTCCAGAGAGCAATGGAAGGAAACTTGCCATGTGTTTGCTATGAGTCAGATAGGGACACTGGCAAGACATTTCCTTGGGTAATCTGAATCTTAGGGATTAATATTAGTAGACCTATTTCTTCAAGTCTACTGTGTTCAATATTATTGGGTCAGCTAAGTTCATGAGCCTATCACGTTTCTTTTGTGGGTTAAGTTCACACAATTTAATGGTATAAAACATTTATTACTCAGAACCATCCCTGGGAACCTATTCTACCTTTCCATTAGGATGTAGGAAGTAAAATGGATTGCAAGAAAAAAGTGTTATTAGGACTAAATGGGGGGGCTGAGAAAGTCATTTTGCAGAATGAAATATGCTTTCATTCATCTAATAAATAAGAAAGTATGACTTTAAAATAAGGACCCTACATTACTCAAGATGCATGTGTGATTAGGAACACTGGACCTGGATTCAATTCTCAGCCCCCAGGTGGGAGCCACAATTGCCTGTCATTCCAGTTCTAGAGGATATGACACCCTTACACAGACATACATGCAAGCAAAGCATCAATGCATGCGGATGCTTCAATGCCTTTTAGAAGGGTGAACAAAATACTCACAGGAGGAAATATGGAGACAAAGTGTGGAACAGAGACTGAAGGAAAGACCTTCCAGAGACTGCCCCACCTGGGGATCCATGCATATAAAGCCACCAAACCCAGACACTATTGTGGATGCAGGTAAGTGCTTGCTGATGGAAGCCTGATATGGCTGTCTCCTGAGAGGCTGTGCCAAGAGCCTGACAAATACAGAGGCAGAAACTCGAAGCCAACCATTAGACTGAGCTTGGAGGTCCCTGATGGGGGAGTTGGAGAATGGACTGAAGGAACTGAGGGAGTTGGCATCCCCATGGAGGGAGCAACAATGTCAACATGCCAGACCCCCAGAGCTCCCAGGGACTGGAGCACCAACCAAAGAATACACATGGAGAGACCCATGGTTCTGGCCAAATCTGTGGTAGAGGAGAGCCTTGTTGGCCATCAGTGGGAGGAGAGGCCCTTGAACTTGAGGGTGTTCGATGGCCCGGTGTAGGGGAATGCGAGAGCAGGAGGACAGGAGTGGGTGGGCGGAGGAGCATCTTCATAGAGGCAGGGGGCGGGGGTATGGGATAGGGGGTTTCTGAAGGGGAGACCTGGAAAGGGGGAAACATTTGCAGTGTAAATAAAGAAAAAAATGTTCTTGGTCTTTAGTAATGAGAAGCAGAATAGCAATTGTGGTGATACACACCTGTGACCCCAGCTACTTGAGGGTCACAGATTTAGGTAAGAGCTGATAAAAAAATAAAAATTTATCAAAGCTGCGGGGAATACCTGCTCCTTCTGCAAAGCTTGATCAGCAGTTCCAAGAAAAGGGAGACAAGAAGGCTGGAAAGATGGCACAGTAGTTAGGAGCACTTGTTCTTGCTCCATTTCCAGCATCCACATCACCACTAACAGTAAGCAGAGAGCTGATCCCTTCTGGTCCTGTCTGCTCTCTGTCTGTGCTGCCCCTGTGTTGTCTGCCAGCACAGGTGGGGCACACAGATACATATACAAGCAATAAGCATAAATGAAGTCCATATAAATGTAGTGTTTTGCATTAATTTTTTTATTAATTTCCCTTCCCTCCCCCTCCCTCTATGTTCCCCTCCCCTCCCCTTCCCGCATTTCTCCTTCCCCTTCTCTTCAGAGTCCTGGAATCCTCCCATGGATATCAATTCCCCATTGACATATCAAGTTGGTATATAGTCTTTAAAAAGAACAAAAGGGAGAAGAAAGGAGCAAGAGATCAAGAGATGCCTTTTAGCCTGTTATTTCATCCTTTTTGGAACTCATCAGTATGGGGTAGCTAACTCTATAAGATTCTAAATACTTTTTTGAAGACTGAATAATATACAAGCTAGTGTAAAATTAAGTATTAAATGCTTAAGGAATTTAACTCACATTTGATGTGAAATAAATCCAACAAAATGGTGAAATTAAAAGGGCATTTGTTTATAAAATCCATTCTACTGAGAACAGTCTAATCTGAAATAGGAATATTGAAAACTAAAGTAGAGAAACATTTCGCCAATGTCCTTCATGTTTTAAATTGCACAGTATAAAGTAAATCTTAATTTTACACACTTTTTTAAAAATTGCTTTTTCAAGACAGGGCTTATCTGTATAGCCCTGGTTGTCCTGGAACTCACTCTGTAGACCAGGCTGACCTCGAACTCAGAAATCTGCCTGCCTCTACCTCAAAGTGCTGGGATTAAAGGCCTGTGCCACCACTGCCTGGCTAATTTTACACACTCTTTAAATTCTTCCGTATGTTGGTTTGAATTTTGAAAAAGCATATATAATATGTTTCTCCAAACTATGGGATGCTACAGACAGATTCTCATCTTCCCTGTCATTATTAAGGCATTTCTATGCATATAGTCCCCACTCGTGAACCTTTGACCCCCCTTTTGAACCTTACATAGCCGGGATTACAGATGCATGTCACTGTCCTAGCCATTCTGCTTTCATTATTACGGGTCACGGTGCTCGTTGGGGGACTCATTTTTGTGGTCCCATAAATTCAAAAGAAGGACTTCTCTGCACAAAAACTTCATATCATAAAAGTGGGGTTCACTAGCATTAGTTATACATTAGGCTTAAGGTATAAGTGCCAAACATCTGTTTTAGACTCATCTATGTTCTTATAATCCCATGTATGTGCAGCTCTACAAGGTGGTTTTCATTTGTGATGCTAGGAAATATTCTCAATCCGCTTTGACAGCAATGTGGAACCATAGGGGAAAGAGTAGCACCCATAGATAACAGGTTAAAAAGCATCTCTTGGAAAAAGATACACAGGAGACAAAGGACTTTGGCAGTGAAGGCTATAGCTGTTGGGCTTGCTACAGCTCCATCTGCGATCTGCATACACCCTGGCACTGCTGATCCCATTGGAGTTCAGGTAGGCGTGTCCTTCTTCTCCCCTGATGGGAAGCCTGCAAAGAAACCAAAAACAGTTAAGTCTGCAGAGCCCAGAACTGCATTCCCTCCTGCCATGCAGTCTCACCAGTCTCCACTGCTTTTTGGTAACAGGAATCAAAGAGTCCCTGAGGAATCGCCTGCACTAGTTTTACCCCTCCTGTGTCACATTCTCAGGATTTGAACACCACTCCTTTGTCATTTGTCCATGGTGAATCCTCTAATGTGTGTACAAGGCATTGACCTGGTGCTTGTTGCATGTTCAAAGAAACTGCAGCCATGAATGACCTCACTGAGGGTGATTTTCAATTCTGGGTTGAGGCATTTTACCTATGGGAACACCCACTTCTTAGTAAATTGCTCAAAGGGCTTTAATGGTGGATGTGACTGAGTCTGTGATTTACCATTCCAGTAGAACAGCTATGCTCAAATCCAAGAACTGTTTTGGGTGCTCTTTGATAACAAGATTTTAGATGAGGTTCCAAATGTCCTTAGAAGTCTCTGATTTCCTGAACAGGTGCAGCTATGCAAATAGTGAACTGCTGCAGTTCTGCAGTGGCTTTCTGGGGTTTCAGAGAATCCACTGCCCAACTGAGGCTTTGTCTGTATCCCACACAGGACATTTATCAGCAAAAGGTTTAAGTTGGAGCCAGAACAAACAATAGCTACCCTTAGACACCATCATTATGGTAAAGATTTTAAGTAAGACCACACTAAGTAAAGGTTTTGAAAGCAATGGTGAATAAACAAGAAAATCTCCAAAGGATTTATGTTTGTGGGGATGTGGAGTTTCCTGAGGATTGGCTGTGGCATGTAAACACACACTCTGCCAATGAGCCACACCTCTAGTCCAAGGGTCATTTTTTATTTCCTTCCCAGTACAGTTGGCTTCGTATGACACTGACTTTCAACCCTCATAGCCACAACACACATACATCACAACACATGAACACAGTAGAAGGAAAAACATTCTGAAAATATACAAGTTGTTATACTCAGTGTTGTCCGTCCACTTCCAAGGGTGCTCTGATGACTCTCTGTACAGGCCTATCCAGTAATCAAAAATCCCCTTGTATCTCCTTAGGAAATTCTGTCATAAAACACAAAAAAGAATGCATGTGTCTCTTTGTTTCAGATGATCCTGGAGTCTCTCCACTCCACAGCTTCCTCTAGAGATAACAGGAGGGTGTAACTAAGGATCACAGAATTTGAAGGTATACAGGTCACCAGTTCTAAGTGGATCCACTTGACATCTATAATTCTAAAGTATGTCATATGAATCAAAGTCCCAAATAGAACAACACATTCCTCTGTGGCCAGGGGACTTCTGGGTTAACCTCCCTTTGCAGTTATTAACAGTTGTCACTTGCTGTATGCAACATGTGCCAGCTTACAGGAAAACTTTCATGAATACCAGGTATCCCAGTAAAATGGCATATCTGACCTTCCAGCAGACTATGTGCCCTATGTAAGAGAATATTTCTTAAATGTCTCAGGGCTCCAGGCAGAAGTCAAGCATCAGCAAATTGCACACACTCACACATTCCCTATGCCTCCATGTGCTTGGAATGGGATCCTTCCTCATGTTTCATCTGTAACTCTCTATCTCAAGGCAATACAATATTCAACAGAACAAACAGACAAACCCATCCCTGTACATTTCTTACCAGCTCCTCCAGGGTGTCAAATCGAGATAGTTGCGCCCCTTTTGCCACACAGAGTGCCTGGCCGAATGTCCAGTTACTTGAGTCTTCAGAAAAATAAAAACATTTGTTTCCAAATCCAATCCAGTTTCTCGGGCAAGCAGCATAGGTATTATTTTTGATTGAGATCTGTTGTGTCGTTCTTACTAAAATGTAGACAATACAATGAATCACAACAAGCATGCCTTCTCTCTCTTTGGAATTCCCTCCTGAGCTCAGCTGTGAGTGTGAATTTGATTGTAGCTTTCCTAACTGATCTGTAGGAATCCTCTCCTGAGTATGATGGACCTTTATCTAAAGGTTTCCCACCTTGGGCCTGTGTCCCTCTCTCTCTCAGGTGTGCACTGACAGTTGGGCCCCCCGGAAGTGCACTTCTACACTAGCATCACTTTCTGTGCTTTGGATGACTGTTTACTACAGTAGGGATTGCTCCAGCAGCAAGCACTCTGTATGGACACCTACTACAGTCAGCCTGATGGCTGAGATAGCAGTGAGAACTACTGGGTAGGTAGTGTATGCAGTGTGGACATGTTGCCCTTAAGGGTGATTCACAGACTTAAGAGGACAGTGCCAGATTTTATTGCACTGTTCTGAACAGTGTGGTACTAAAATCCTATAAATTCATTACTTCAGAAACTCTCCATTTAATACTTTCAAAATGCAGTTGAGCCTGGTAACTAAACCCATAGGTCATGGGGGGAAGGGGTGAGACTGTTTCTTCCTGGCCCTATTATTCTCTGCCCTCACCCTACCTTGAGGTTCTTTTTGGAGTTTTTCTCTCCTGTTCTCTGCCTTGGACTGTTACCCCAAAGGAACCTAGGTCCACTGCATCTCTGTCTAGAGCTTGCTGTATGTCATTTTCCCAGGGATGCTGAGTCTGGCCTCCTGTGCACACCATAGCCTGTGTGTTCCTTCACTGCATCTTCCTGCTGGAACCTAAGTTCCCAGAGAACAGGAACTTCCAGTGGGTTTTCTCTAGAGCCCTTCCCACAATGCCTGGCTCACAGTGGTCAGTAAGTATAACTGATAATGTGAATGTGGACAGAGTGCTGAGGGATTTGAAGAGTAAGTCACTTACCCGACAGAGCAACAGAAAGAGCAACTACAGCTGCAGTGAGGACAGTGATCACACCATAGCAGCAGTAAAGCCTAACACGAGACTCTGGGGACACAATTGTGAGACATTTTGCTTGGAGCATTTTACCTGAAAATATAAATATGAGAAGATCAATCTCAAGGAATGTTTAAGGAAAAAGAATTATCTGTAGATTTGGCTTGTATTCACCCACTGCAAACCCCTTCACAGAAGGTCCTGGTCTATAAATGAAGTCCATGGCTCACAGAAGACTAGAGTCATTGCACTAAGGGCCAATGTAGAAGCAAGAAACAGAAAGAATGAAGATCAAGTTGAAAGCAAACAACAACCAAAGCAATCCATGGATTTCATTCCCTAAGAACAGACTGGTTAGGACTGAGGACAACACTGAGCGCCAAGGATGGGGACAGACAGGGATCAGCAGGATGCCGCAGAGATGGCTGAGAGGTTAAGAACAATTGTTGCTCTTCTAGAGGACCCTAGTTGGGTTCCCAGTCCCAGCTCCCAAAGGGGCAGCTCACAACCATCTGTGTAACTCCTGCTCCAGTCAATGAGACAAACAGGTTGGTACACTTTTCTATTTCCAGTGCCAGGGAGGAAGAAGTTGGAGTCAGGAGTACAAGGCTAGCCTTGAGTGCGTCCCACAGCATGGTTTGAACATTACAAACTTTTGTGTCTTTATTGAAAAGTAACGTAGGAAATGATCTCTTTAAAAAACAAACAAACAAACAAGGAAATGAGACGTTCCTGGCCTGGTTTTGAGCTTAATAAAAACTATTTCACTGACAAAGCAAGTTATGGTTTCAAAGGAGCAAAGTGCCTGCAGTTAGTTACACCACATCTGAACTTGAGACATGAGCTCCACATTTACAGCAGGAAATGATTCCCTTGAATAAATATTTGAGTATTTAATTTCAAAAAGTCAATCCTGCTGAGGCAGAGGGAACAGGAGTTCCAGACCAGCTTTGGGTAAAGTATGAGACTTTGTCAAAGTATCAATCATCATCATCAGCAGCAGCAGCAGCATTAATAATAATAATAATAATAATAATAATAATAATAATGATGATAAAAATAAATAATTTCTGTTAGAATACTTGGTTTAAGTGATAAGCATTAATATTTGTTGTGAATTTTGTATTTTGATAAATATCAATCATGTTTCCTCAAAATCCAGAATTGTTTCCCTAAATGAAAAAATGTAAGGTGAAGAAACAGAAATGAGGGAAAAAGGAAGATAAAGAAATGCAGTATAATGAAGCATAAAGAGTTTGAAACACAAGGAACAGAATTTTTCTTCCTTTCTGAAGAATGAAGTAGAAAACCCCATTTTATACTTTTTCTGTAACTTATCAAGAGCACAAAACAGAAAGGATTTGGTCCTGGGTGGGTTCAGGTCCTGACCCCCCATACCCACCCCCACCCCATGCCACCTCCTACCAATTCTTTTTTAATTTCAGTGATCTTCAAACACAAGCCCCAAGCTTACCAGGCAACTTCTGTCACTATGCACATTGCAGGGCTGTTGGAATTTCCTTCACTCAGGTACTTGTAGAGCAAGCATTTTCTACAGCAGTTTGGTGTAATCCACTAGAGTGTAATTTACCAGATCCCTGGGAAGAGTGGACTAGCGAGCTAAGTACAAAGAGAATGCTGTGGCTGCAGCTCCGGCTCTTATAAGGTGACTCACTGTTCATTTCTCTTGAGGGAGAACTTTTCAAGTATTATATGCTCCAATAGAATAGCTAATGTAACAGCCTCATAGCTAATCCTATCTGCATTCTCCTGTTCTGCAGACCCACTGTGACAGGCTCCAAGACTTGCAGTTCTTATTCCTTTGTTCAAGGTTCAGCTCCTTTGTCTTCCTGTTCCTGCTGAAGCTCCTCTCTGCTGTTACAGTTTGGTTCAAATACTATTAAATACATACCCATTTCTTCCTCCTGCGTGCTGCCTGTGGTACTGAGCATAGGTAGGGAAGCCTTTGTGGCACTCATCTCAAAACTGAGAAGCTGAGTTTCCACTAAGGGAGGATTGTAACTTGAAAGTCAAGAAGCTGAGAGAGACACATAGGTCAAGTCCCAGTATTTAACCAGCTAGCTTGAACTCCTCCCCCTAGGCTTGTACACAATTGCATCATGCAAACTGTAAGGAAGTGAAACTAACCTGTGTAAACAATGAACTTTTAGCAGAGCAACTTCAGGGGCTGGAGGGTAAGACCAGTTTTACTGTCCTGCAGGAATCAATTCGGAAATAAAAGACGACAACAAAATGAAAATAATATTACCAACCCTCCCTTTCCTGCCCTGAATACCACACATCAGACAGTAAGCTTCGAGGTAGGTGAGCCCCATGTTGTTACAGCTCTGAGTTTTTTTTTTGTTTGTTTGTTTGTTTGTTTTGATGCAAAATGCAAGAGGAATTTATTTATTTATTTATTTATTTTTCTTTTTTCTTTTTTTTTCCCTCCTTTTTTATTTTTGATACTTTATATACATTTCCAATGTTTCCCCTTTTCTGAGTCTCCTCTTTGTATACCCCCCATCCCCTCCCCAACCCGCCTCTAGGAGGGAATTCCACCTCCCACCCCCCCACCCCCACCCCCATCCACCCATCCCCAATTTCCCGCCTTGATATTCCCCTTTACTGAGGCC
>JAPYYD010006209.1:0-11350 GCA_028551405.1 Uromys caudimaculatus
CTCCGGGGCGGTCGCCCCTAAGTCTTTTGCCATGACCCTTTATGGAATGTCCTGCATTGGTCAGAGTACATGCCTCACATCTTTTGACCACATCTTGTGCCAGATCTGAAAGTCCAATAACATGGTAGTCAGAGGACTTCACAATGTCTTTTAATTTCTTTGTTCCTGCTGTCAGTGTAGATGTTGATAGACTCCCCCTTGGCCATCTGTAAAGCTTGCATTAGAGCCGCTTTGAAACAATCAAAAAGACCCTTTTGACAGTGCCTGCCCTAGCCCTTCCTGACTTGTTGAAAGGTCTGGGTCTGGGCCGCTTACCTTCGACTATGAAGCTGCTGCCATCGGTATACCAGTTGCGGCTTCCAGGCCAGGGCTGATCCTTGAGGTCATTTCGGGTGCCAGTTTCTTCTGCCAAGATGTCAGCACAGTGATGAGTAGGCTGGGATTTGTCAGCCTCTGGCAGCAATGTATCGGGGTTGAGGACAGCAGGGGGAGCAAAGGTCACTCGCTCAGTCAACAGGAGGCTCTGGTAATGTGTCATCCGGGCGTTGGTCATCCAGCGGTCGGGGGCTGTCTAATGATGCTTTCGAGAGCATGGGGTGCTATCACAGTGGTCTGTTGCCCCAGAGTGAGCTTATCAGGATCTTTGAGGAGTAGGGTTACTGTAGCGATGGCTTTTAGACAGGTAGGCCACCCGCTGGCGACAGGGTCCAGTTTTTTTTACAGATAAGCCACGGGTCTCTTCCAAGGTCCCAGGGTCTGGGTCAGGACCCCTCTCCCAGCCCCAGACCTTTCAACAAGTCAGGAAGGGCTAGGGCAGGCACTGTCAAAAGGGTCTTTTTGATTGTTTCAAAGGCCTTCTGATAGTCTGGAGTCCACATGAACGCTTCCCCCTCTTTAGTTAGGGGGTACAATGGGGCAGCTAGGGTTGTCCTCCTTCTCTCATCCGTGGTCTTCTGTTGCCCAGGTCCCCTGTCTGTCTAAATCCTGTCTTCTCTTTTTCTCCTACTACTGAGGCCAAAATCCTAGTCAGAGTCCTTTCCTGTCTATGATCCCTCTGGTTCTTTCTTTCCTCCACTTCCCGCTTCTCCCTTTCCTGCCTTTCTTCCTAGTCTCTCTTCTAAGGAACACCTTCTCTGCCTCCTTGACTAGATCCTATAAAGACAGGGTCTGCAGTCCTTCTAAATGCTGTAGCTTTCTCTTGATGTCTGATGCTGATTGCCCTATAAAGGCCATGGCTACCGCCGCCTGTTGACTCTCAGAGGTTGGGTCAAAAGGGGTGTAACGCCTGTAGGCCTCCATCAATCACTCTAAAAACACAGACGACAGGGGTTCAGTTGGTCCTTGGAGGCCCTCTCTTACCTTAGCCAAATTGGTGGGGCATCTGGCAGCCCCTTTGAGACCTGCCACAAGAGCCTGACAGTAGACTGTCAGCCGCTCCCTACCTTCTGCCGTGTTGAAGTCCCAAGTAGGGCGGTTCAGGGGAAATCCAGCATCTATCAAATTCGGGAGATTGGTCGGGTCCTATCTACTCCTGGAACATTTTTACGAGCTTCCAGGAGAATCCTCTCCTTCTCTTCAGTAGTAAAGAGAACCTGCAGGAGTTGCTGGCAATCATCCCAAGTAGGCTGGTGGGAAAACATTAGGGACTCCATTAGTCCTGTTAGTCTGGCAGGATTGTCTGAAAAAGAAGGGTGGTTAGTCTTCCAATTCTAAAGATCAGCAGAGGAGAATGGCCAGTATTGGAGGGGTTGGAGTTGTGGGGGTTTAACCTGGGGCCCGCAGACACAAAGCAGCAATGTGGCCCTGTGCAGAACTCTGGGCGCGCCGACTTCAGGTTCTGGTGGCCGGTCCGCTCTCCGTACCGCCGCTGGCTCTGGGACCCCGCATCTGAGGTAGGGTGTAAGGGGGAGGAAGAGGAGTGGGCCATTTGGGTGGCTCCTCGATCTCAGGATAGATCTTAGGAGGAGCCAAAGGCTGATTCTTGGGTGGAGTCACAGGCTTTGGAGTTTCTGCTTTTGGTTTGTGTTCTGATTCTCTGAGAGCCAGGACTTGGGAGCCCGGCTTTGAGTCATGGAGGAGGATTTCCCTCCCAGACAAAGATCCTCCCAGACAAAGACGTAGGGCACCTGGTCTGGGTGGGACTCTGGTCCCTCCTGAAGAACAATAGCCTAAATGGCAAGGATGATAGTTAAGTTAAGAGTGCTCTAACCTTAATCTCAGTCCAGTGTTTCAAAGTCAGACTCAGAGGAGTCACTATCGTCTGTCCTATTGTCAGAGTCAGAAGTAAGACAAAACAGAAACAAAAGACACACAGACCAAGACTGGCAAGGGCCCATTTCCACCGAGACAAGCAAAACCAACTCAGAAAACCAGATGGCCCGGAGGACCACTTCCTTTCCAGCACCCCGACGGGAATCTCCCAGGTGTCCCTGGGGTCCCTCCAGACCTCCTGGGATGTTTCCCAGGGTGACAGTCGGTGATCCCCTAGTCAGTCGGCCAATCACGCCCCCAGCCTCTACCTGAGACTGCTAGATTGTTGTCCCCTCAATGAGGCACGAACGACTGTAAACCAGACTGTGCACAAACCAAAAATACAGATTGAGACTTCAGCCAGCACAGACAAACAAGAACAGAAACAGAATCTCACCTCCAAGTAGATTTTCGGAGATGAGGGTGGTTGCAAATCATGGACGAGCCCCCAAATGAAAGACCCCCTGAGCTGGGGAGACCCTCACTCAAGTCTTGGGACAGTGCAACCCCCCAAGAACTCACGAAAGACCTTTTTTGCTGCAATCACACGAGGTTTATTCAGGGGACCAGTACACTGGGGTCAAGCTCGTAACCTATGCAGAGGCAGAGGAGTTCGACCCTGAGCAGCTGAAGTCAGAGGTATTTAAAGAAAAAAAACCACAAAGCAAGGAAATTCTATGCATCATGGGAAGGTATAGTATGTCCTAAATTCATCATTCCTGCGGTTAGCTATTTCCTGGGACAAAAGGTATAGGTTAGCCATTACGAGGTGGAATATGGTTATATTATCTCTGGCTTTAATTTTGCTAAGGGGGGGGGTCTAACTTTCTTATAATGGGCTCGGGTCTTTCAAAGGCAGATGATGTCACATTTGGTCATGTGGTCTAAGATATTATGCAAAGGGATGTTGAAAAAGCCAGTATGCAGTGTGCAGATACTCTGGATTATGATGCACATTTTTGAGTCACCATATGTATACTAATATTGAACTGGAAGCTCTGCAAAAACAACAAGTACTCTTAATCACTAGGCTTTCTCTGCAGCTCTGAAATAGTCAATCTTCTTTAATGATAAAAATAGATCTTCTTTTTACTCATTCAATATATCCTGATTAAAGTTTCCTCTACCTGTCATCCTCCCACTTTACACTTCTCCCTCCATATGGTTTTGCCCCTTTCCATCTCTCATTAGAAAACATTCTTTTAAGTGGTAATCATAAAATAACAGGTAATAAGATTTCTTATAAAGGGCTCTCCAATGATGAAGGGTCCAAAGCAGCCATCAACAGCCCATGGGTTGACAGAGAAAGCTAACCAGAACATCCTGGCAAATGTCATACAGACACTAAGAGAACACAAACACCAGACCAGAAAAACTCTCAATAACCATAGATGGAGAAACCAAGATATTCCATCACAATAACAAATTTACACAATATATTTCCATAAATCCAGCCATACAAAGGATATTAGATGAAACTTCAACACAATGATGGAAACTTTTCCCTAGAAAAAGCAAGAAAGTGATCTCATTTCAACAAATCCAAAAGAAGATAGCCACACAAACATAATTCCACCTCTAACAACAACAACAACAACAACAACAAAAAACCAGAAAGCAACAATCACTGGTCAATATCTCTTAACATCAATAGACTCAATTCTCCAATAAAAAGACATAGACTAAGAGACTGAAACCAACATTTTGCTGCATACAGGAAATGCATGTCAGTTACAAAGACAAATACTACCTCAGAGTAAAAGGCTGGAAAAAAAATCTTTTAAGCAAACAGTCCCAAGAATCAAGCTGGAGTAGCCTTCCATATTTGTTCTCATCTCCAATAAAATCAACTTTCAACCAAAAATTATCAAAAAAGATAAGGAAGGACACTTCATACTCTTCAAAGAAAAGATCAACCAAGAAGAACTCTCAATTCTGAACAGCTACACTCCAAAAGCAACATCACCCAAATTCATAAAAAAATTTACTAAAGCTCAAAGCACACATTGAACCTCACACAATAATAGTGGGAGACATCTACACCCTACTCTTATCAAAGGACAGATCATGGAAACAGAAATGAAACAAAGATGCAGTGAAATTAACAGAAGGTTTGAACCAAATGGATTAACAGGTATCTATAGAACATTTCATCAGAAGAAGAAGAAGAAAAAGAAGGAGGAGGAGGAGAAGGAGGAGGAGAAGGAGGAGGAGGAGGAGGAGGAGGAGGAGGAGGAGGAGGAGGAGGAGGAGAAGAAGAAGAAGAAGAAGAAGAAGAAGAAGAAGAAGAAGAAGAAGAAGAAGAAGAAGAAACCTTCTTCTCAGCACTTCATGGTTCCTTCTATGAAACTGATCATGTAATTGGTCACAAAACAGGCGTCAACAGATACAAGAAGATTGAAATAATCCCATGCATCCTATCAGATCACCACGGACTAAGGCTAGTCTTCAATAACAACAAAAACAACAGAAAGCTCACATACACATGGAAGCTGTACAACACTCTACTCAATGATAACTTGGTCAAGGAAGAAATAAAGAAAGAAATTAGAGACTTTTAAGAATTAAATGAAAATGAAAGCACAGCATACCGAAACTTATGGGATATAATGAAAGCAGTACTAAGAGGAAAACTCATAGCTCTGAGTGCCTCATAAAGAAAAAAAAGAAAAAACCTGGAGAGAGCATAAAATAGCAGCATGACAGCATACCTGAAATCCTCAAACAAAAAGAAGTAAATACATCCAATAGGAATAGAAGGAAGGAAAAAAATCAAACTCAGAGCTGTAATCATCCAAGTAGAAACAAAAAGAACTATATAAAGAATCAAAGAAAAAAAAAAAAAAAAAAAAAAAAAACAGGAGCTGGTTATTTGAGAAAAATCAACAAGATAGATACACTTAACCAGACTAACCAGTGGGCACAGAGACAGTATACAAATTAACAAAATCAGAAATGAAAATGTAGACAGAAGAACAGAAACTGAAAAAATTAAAAAAAAAATCATCAGATCCTACTACAAAAGCATATACTCAACAAAAAAATGGAAAATCTAGATGAAATGGACCATATTCTAGACTAATACCAGATACCAAAATTAAATCAGGATAAGATAAACCATCTAAACAGTCCCAAAACCCCTAAAGAAATAGAAGCAGTCATTAAATATCTCCCAAACAAAACAAAACAACAACAACAACAACAAAAAGCCCAGGACCAGATGAGTTTAGTGCAGAATTCTATTAGACCTTCAAAGAAGACCTAATACCAATACTCTTCAAACTTCCATGAAATAGAAACAGAAGAAACACTACCCAGTTTATTCTAAGAATCCTCAATTACACTTATAACTAAACCATACAAAGACTCAACCATGAAAGAGAATTTCAGACCAATATCTCTCGTGAATATCAATGAAAAAATACTCAATAAAATTCCCCCAAACAGAATCCAAGAACACATCAAAACAATCATCCATCATGATCAAGTGGACTTCATTGTAAGGATGTAGGGATGGTTCAATATACTGAAATCCATCAATAAATCTACTATATAAACAAACTCAAAGAAAAGACCACATGATCATCTCATTAGATGCTGAGAAAGCATATGACAAAATTCAACACCACTTCATGGTAAAAGTCTTGGAAAGATCAGGAATACAAGGACCATACCTATACATAGTAAAAGCTATATAAAGCAAACCAGTAGCCAAGATCAAACTAAATGGAGAGAAATTTGAAGAAATCCCACTAAAATGAAGGACTAGACAAGGCTGCCCATTCTTTCCCTACATATTTAATGTAGGACTGGAAGTCCTAGCAATAGCAGTTAGAAAACCAAAGGAGGTCAAGGGAATACAAATTAAAAAGAAAGAACTCAAAATATCACTATTCACAGGTGATATGATAGAATACTTAAGTGAACCCAAATATTCCACCAGAGAATTCATACAGCAGATAAACAACTTCAGCAAAGTGTTTGGATATAAAATTAACTGAAAGAAATTTCATCTACTCAAAAGATAAACTGGCTGACAAAGAAGTTAGGGGAAGAACATCCTTCAAAATAGTCACAAATAATATAAAATACCTTGGTGCGACTCTAACCAAGCAAGTGAAAGATCTGTATGACAAGAACTTCAAGTCTCTGAAGAAAGAAATCAAAGAAGATCCTAGATGATGGAAAAATCTCCCATGTTCATGGATTGGCAGGATTAATATAGTAAAAATGGCTACCTTGCTGAAAGCAATCTGCAGATTCATTGCAATCCCCATCAAAATTTCAACTCAATTCTTCATAGAGTTAAAAAAAGCAATTTGCAATTTCATTTGGAATAACAAAAAACCCAGAATAGCAAAAAGTATTCTCAACAATAAAAGACCATCTGGGGGATGACCATGCCTGACCTCAAGGTTTACTACAGTACAATAGTTATAAAGATTGTATGATATTGGTACACAGACAGGCATATAGACCATGGAATAGAATTGAATACCCAGAAATGAACCCACACACCTATGGTCACTTTTTCTTCGACAAACGAGCTAAAACCATACAGTAGATAAAAGACAGCATTTTCAACAAATGGTGCTTGTTCATCTGGTGATCAACATGTAGAAGAATGCAAATCGACGCATTCTTATCTCTTGTACAAAGCTCAAGCCCAAGTGGATCAAGGACCTCCATATAAAACCAGATACACTGAAACTAATAGAAAAGAAAGTGGGAAAAGCCTCTAACAAATGGGCACAGGGGAAAATTTTCTGAACAGAACACCAATGGCTTATGCTCTAAGATCAACAATAGACAAAAGGATCCTGATAAAATTGCAAAGCTTCTGTAAGGCAAAGGGCACTGTCAATAGAACAAAATGGCAACCAATAGATTGGGAAAGATCTTTATCAATCCTACATCTGATAGAGGGCTAATATCCAATATGTACAAAGAACTCAAGAAGTTAGACTCCATAGAACTAAATAACCCTATTAAAAATGTGGTATAGAGCTAAACAAAGAATTCTCAACTGAGGAATGTTGAATATCTGAGAAGCACCTAAAGAAATGTTCAACATTCTTAGTCATCAGGGAAATGCAAATCAAAACAACCCTGAAATTTCATCTCACACCAGTCACAATGGCTAAAGTCAAAAACCTAGGTGACAGCAGAAGCTGGTGAGGATGTAGAGAAAGAAGAACACTCGTGCATTGCTTGTAGGATTGCAAACTGGTACAACCACTCTGTAAATGAGTCTGGCAGTTCTTTAGAAAAATTTATATAGTATTACCCGAGGACCCAGATATACTACTCCTGGGCATAAACCCAAAAGATGCTCCAAGATATAACAAGGACACATGCTCCAAATTGTTCATAACAGACTTATTTATAATAGAACCTAGAAAGAATTCATATGTCCTTCAACAGAGGAATAGATACAGAAAATGTGGTTCATTTACACAATGGAGTATTACTCATCTATTAAAAACAATGACTTCATGAAATTCTTAGGCAATTGGATGGAACTAGCAAATATCATCCTGAGTGAGGTAACTCAATCACAAAAGAACATACATGGTATGTACTCAGTGATCAATGGACATTAGCCCAAAAGCTCAGAATACCCAAGATACAATTCACAGAGCATATGAAGCTCAAGAAGAAGGACACCAAAGTGTGGATGCTTCAGTTCTTCTTAGAAGTGGAAACAAAATAATCATGGGAGGAAATATGAAGACAAAGTATGGAGTAGAGACTAAAGGAAAGGCCATTCAGAGACAGCCTTTCCTGGTGATCCATTCCATATACAGACACCAAAACCAGACTCTACTGCAGACACCAATATGTGCTTGCTGACAGGAGTCTGATATAGCTGTCCCCTGATAGGCTTTGATAGAGCCTGAACAATATAGATGTAGATGCTCACAGACAGCAATTGGACTGAGAATGAGGTTCCCAATGGAGGAGTTAGAGAAAGGACTTGAGGAGATGAAGGAGTTTGCATCCCCATAGGAAAAACAACAATAATAACCACCACCCCCCAGAGCTCCCAGGAACTAAACCACCAACTGAAGAGTACACATCGAGTGACTCATGGGTCCACCTGCATATGTAGCAGAGGATGGACTTGTTGGATATCAATGCGAGGAGAGGGCCTTGGTCCTGTGAAGGCTAGATGCCCCAGTGTATTGGAATATCAGGGCAGGGAGGTGGGAGTGGATGATTGATTGGGGGAGCACCCTCCTAGAAGCAAGGGATGGGAATGGGTTTGGGGGCTTCTGGATGGGAAACCGGAAAAGGGGATAACATTTGAAATGTAAATAAAGAAAATATCCAAAAAAGTTATTGCTAAGGTTGTATGTACCTAGTGCTGTAACTGGACATGGTAATGTGCAAGAATCACTCAGGTATTATAAGTTTTGAAGGGATGAATGAGCCATGGAGAGCAGCTGAGGCTTGTTACTCTGTAAGTCCAGAGAAGCCCATTGGTGAAGGTGAAGTTTCAGTTGCAATTGATGGCCCAGGACTGAAGGGATTAATGCAATTTGTTGAGGCTTGGCACCATGAACTATGCCTGTGAGAGGGTATTGTTGAAGTCTAGTTGAAGAAGAAAATTCCAGGGAATTTAAAAGTCCAGTAATGTGAGATGGTCATGAAGAACAGCAGCAGTGGAATGGATTCAACCAGAGCCTAGAGTTCTACAGAGGGCAAAGCAGGAGATGCCAACTAAGCAGTTTAGATGACCCTCAAAAATCTTTTGTGGATCCCTAACATTGAAAGCAGAAGTTGTAATAGTGAAGTTCTTTAGAAACCCCAAGGTTTATGTGAACAACAATGTACAAAGGTTCAAAGGCATGCAGTAAAATGATACAAAATTTTTGGCTAACTAGTCAAAGTATTATCAGCAAGGCTTTAAACTGATTGGCCCTGAATAAGGTAAGAAGAGTGGTGGACAGGTGGTGAGCAGGGGAATTTCATAACACTGAGATAACAGAGTATAAGTACTCCAACAGTAACTTTTCACTTATTCGTAACATTCCTTAGTATTATCTATAGATAATTTATTTTGTGGAATCTGAGAATCTTGACTTAAATTCTTCTTATGAGCAAAATGGAGACTGAATATAAAATGGCAACAGTTATGTTAAAAGGAGCAGGCCTTGGCAGTCGAATCGGCCCAAGGCGGCCTAGAGGCCCTTGGCGGGTCAGCCAGGGGTTCTGCCCTTCCTGGAGCTGCTGAGCTATGCCACAGTGTGTGCGCCTTCGAGCAGCAGCTTAGGTGTCTACCCCACACTGCCTGCACATTGCCCTGTCACTCTACTATCTGAGCCGCAAGAGCAAGGGCATTCACAAGCTGCTGGACCCGAGCTCCTGCGCTACTCAGAGAGCATTTTAGGTGTCCCCATTGCATATGACAACATCAAAGTTGTGGGTGAACTAGGAGATATTTATGATGATCAAGGACACATTCATCTTAACATTGAATCAGATTTTATTTTGTGCCCTGAACCAGGGCAAAAGTTAATGGGTAAAATTTATAAAGTGTCTTCTAGCCATATTGGCTGTTTAGTACATGGGTGTTTTAATGCCTCTATCCCTAAACCTGAGAATATGTCATATGAGGAGTGACAAACGTTGGAGATAAGTGTAGGGGGTGAACTGGAATTTGATGTATTTCACTTAGATTCAGATTCTGCTAGAGTATTCTGCATTCAAGGAAAACTAAATACTACAAGTTTGCAACTTAAGACCTCTGTAGTTTCTGAAGATGTAGCAGAAACTGTCATTGAAGAGATTGTTGAAAAAATTCCAAAGAAGAAAGACAAAGACACAGAAACATGTGCAGCTGTTGATAGTGTTACAGAGGTAGCAGATGTCACTCCAAAGGAAGAACCAGACATAACATGCAGTGATAATGTGAATGACTTCTTTGAGGAAGAGCCAAAGAAGAAGTAAAAGAAGGAGAAAAGGCACCAGGAAGATCAGGACCCCATTTTCCAAGCCAGTGACTCCAGTGGCTACAAAAGTGACCATAAGAAGAAAAAAAAAGAAAGAAAAGAAAAGAAAAGAAAAGAAAAGAAAAGAAAAGAAAAGAAAAGAAATCACAGTGAAGAGGCTAACTTTGAGTCACCTAAGAAGAGACAGTAACTGTCTTTTCTGTTGTTGACATATTTAGATACACAGATGAATAGATTTTTTTGCATGGTAGGAATGTTAATGGGGCATTCACAAACAAATACTTGATTGGAGGGTTTTGTACTAAAATCATACAACTGACTATAAAATTTGGATAATACCAGTATTATTAAAGTATTATTTTACTGCAGTTGAGTGGAAAATGTTAACAAATGCTTTCACTCTTGACTCATACTGTTAATGCTCTACATAATATTTTACATTCACAACATTGCCAAAGAACTTTCAATTTTTTCTGATAATAAATTTCGTATTTAGCCAGAACATTTTTTTTAAAAAAGCTCAGTACATTTACCAGGTTTAAATTTTCCTTAAACAATATTTCTATTTTATATAAATGTATAGCTAAAGAAGATAATCTAGAACTCTTAAATACCCTGTTGTAAGGAGCGGTTAGAGTATTCGCCATTAGATGGCGCTGACTTCCCCTGTCACTTTGAGGAAACTTACGGATAGCGTGGGAAAACCCCGAAGCGCATTATGGGTGTACATGACTAATCACCGCCCACTCCCGGGGCGCGCCAACCAATGGGGGACACGCTGCCTCGGAGCTATATAACACCGCCATTTTGGGGCCCCGGGGTTCTCCTTCTTCCTTCTCTATCAACGGCTAAATAAAGCTGAACTGCAGACGGAGCCTACTGCGTGGCGCGTGTCTTCTTGCTGGCGAGAGGCGCGCGCGACAACTGGTGCCGAAAACCCGGGACGCGGGAGCCTTTTCACACCGAGGAGAACCCCCGCCCACCGGACCGGGAGGCTTCGCAAATCTGCAGTGGCAGGTGAGCTCTCTCAAGTATGCTGGACTCTGAATTTCTAATGGGGTCGTTTGCGGGTGATGCACTGCTAGGACTTCTCTTAGCAACTGTAATTGCTGCCCGCTTCCTTCTGGTCTCATGTAAAAGGGAGA
>JAPYYD010006210.1:0-11349 GCA_028551405.1 Uromys caudimaculatus
ATGAACTCACACACCTATAGTCACTTGATTTTTGACAAAGGAGCTAAAACCATCCAGTGGAAAAAAGGCAGCATTTTCAACAAATGGTGCTGGTTCAACTGGTGGTCTACATGTAGAAGAATGCAAATTGATCCATTCCTATCTCCTGTACAAAGCTCAAGTCCAAGTGGATCAAGAACCTCCACATAAAACCAGATATACTGAATCTAATAGAAGGGAAAGTGGGGGAAAGTCTCGAACACATGGGTACGGGGGAAAAGTTCCTGAACAGAACACCAATGGCTTATGCTCTAAGATCAAGAATCGCCAAATGGGACCTCTTGAAATTGCAAAGCTTCTTTAAGGCAAAGGACACTGTCAATAGGACAAAATAGCAACCAACAGATTGGGAAAAGATCTTTACCAATCCTACGTCCGATAGAGGGCTAATAACCAACATACACAGAGAACTCAAGAAGTTAGACTCCAGAAAACCAAATAACCCCCATCAAAAAATGGGGAACAGAGCTAAACAGAGAATTCTCAACTGAGGAAATTTACAGGGCTGAGAAGCACCTAAAGAAATGCTCAACATCTTTAGTCATCAGGGAAATGCAAATCAAAACAAGTCTGAGATTCCACCTCACACCAGTCAGAATGGCTAAGATCAAAAACTCAGGTGACAGCAGATGCTGGCGAGGATGTGGAGAAAGAGGAACACTCCTCCATTGTTGGTGGGATTGCAAGCTGGTACAACCACTCTGGAAATCAGTTTGGTGGACCCTCAGTAAAATGGACTTAATACTACCTGAGGACCCAGCTATACCACTCCTGGGCATATACCCAGAAGATGCTCCAACATGTAATAAAGACACATGCTCCACTCTGTTCATAGCAGCCAAATTTATAATAACCAGAGGCTGGAAACAACTCAGATGTCCCTCATCAGAGGAATGGATACAGAAAATGTGGTACATTTACACAAGGGAATACTACTGAGTTATTAAAAACAATGACTTCATGAAATTCACAGGCAAATGGATGGAACCTGAAAATATCATCCTGAGTGAGGTAACTCAGTCACAAAAGAACAAACATGGTATGTACTCACCGATAAGTGAATATTAGCCCAAAAGTTCGGAATACCTAAGTTTCACTTTACAGTACTTGCTGGACTGAGAGTGAGGTCCCAGATGGAGGAGTTGGAGAAGGGACCGAAGGAGCTGAGGTAGTCTGCAGCCCCATGGAGGGAGCAACAGTGTCAACTGGCCTGACCCTCCCGGTCCTCCTGGAGGCTGGACCACCAACCAAAGAATACACATTGAGGGACCCATGGTTCAGACCACATATGTGGCAGAGGAGGGCCTTGTTGGCCATCAGGGGGAGGAGAGGCCTTGGGCCTGAGGGTGTTAGAGGCCCCAGTATAGGGGAATGCCATGGTGGGAAGACGGGAGTAGGTGGGTGAATGGGTGGGGGAATATCCTCATAGAGGCAGGGGGAGGGGGCAGAAAATAGGGGCTTTCAAAAGCACAGACCTGAAAAGGGGGAAACATTTGAAATGTAAATAAAGTATCAAAAAATTAAAAAACAAAATAAAATTTTTTAAAAAAAGAAGCATGCCTTGCTGTTTTGCAGCACTCCTCTGGGTATTGTTTGCATACTGGGAAGCAGGAGGCAGTCATTAGCTCACCTACCACTTCCACTGTGAAAACTTCAGAGCTGCAAATGTGTATATCAAAGGTAGTTCAGTGGTAGAGTATTTACTAGCATGTGTAAAGTACTTACCCAGCATGGTTTAGATGTTCAGACTGTAGAAGGGGCAGTGGGGAGGAATGCTGTCATAATGACAAATAAGTTGTAATAATTAAAATGACAGCAGTCATGATTAGAATAAGCACTTTACATTAAAAATTCTGTAATCTACTCATAATCTTGACCTTGATTAACTCCCAGTATAATTTTAAAAATAAAACTTTAGGTTATAAGTCTTAACTGTTGTTTATTCAACATTCCAGTATAGCACTTTTAAATGATATCTTCAAACTTTTCAAAATGCATATGTACACATACTTGCAGTATCCTGGTAACTAGATTTCCTACCTCATCTATGAACTTATGAGCTCTTCTCTTATTCATCTTCCTGCAATAAATGAGAAGAAAACAGTGGGAAAGAAAAATGGCCTTCCTAGAAGGAAGTCCCTCTGACTATAGTCAGAGGGAAGGGAAAGCTCTCGGTGGCCCCAGGGTAACTACACTTGTTGATTTGAGAAATCACCACATATCCTATGGAAAGACAGCGTGAGTTTAAAATACAAAACAAACAGAAATATTCCACACATGTTCCATGACTTCAACATCACAAAGAGCCCGCACATAGCACATATCAGAAACGTCAAGTATTTGTGAGCAGAGAAACACGCATTAAATTCCAGAAAAGATGTCTCAGAAATTCCTTCATCAAACCTAGATATGCAGGAAATTCCTTGAATCTGAAAAGAATTATGTAGAAAATAAAAAGAGAGCAGGGAATTAGAGGTTCATGGAGAACAGATCAAACCATTCTGAGATAAAAGATGTTTCCCCTCACACTAAAGCAGAAGCAATATGTATACAGCAGTAAGAAGCTATCGTTTGAGAGTGGGGAGGTGGTGGAGTGAATTGAAGGAGGTGCTAAAGGAAAGAAAGTGAAGGTAAAAAGTAATGTATTATATTTTAATGAAAATATATGAAAATTAAAATTAAAAACAAATTCAAGAACACAGCGCTTACTATAAAGACGGCAGAGTAAGTCTCACAGTGACACTGAGAGTGATATCACTTCAGTGGGAACTGAAGGTACATAAGGAAGGGGAGAGCCTGACATGCATCCTTTTTGGTACTGATAAATAGTAAAAAGTGGGAGGAGGATGAAGAATCCTTCAAAAGAGTATTAAATTCTCCCTTACTACAAGTCCTTCCATGAGAAAACAAACAAACAAACAAACAAACAAACAAACAAACACCCCTAAAACTAAAAACCAAACCAAACTAAAAAACAAACTTTTAAAACTATTCTTCTTTATACCAGAAGGGGGCAGTCTTCTTTTCTTTCTTTTTTTTTTTTTTTTTTTGTTTTTTTGTTTTTTTAAGACAGGATTTCTCTGTGTAGCCCTGGCTGTCCTGGAACTCACTCTGTAGACCAGGCTGGCCTCAAACTCGGAAATCTGCCTGCCTCTGCCTCCCAAGTGCTGGGATTAAAGGTGTGCGCAACCACTGCCCGGTGAGGGCAGTCTTAAGATAGAGATGTTAGAAGCCAATAAAAACCTCTGTCCTTGTCAATAAGAATTATCACAATTAAATTGATGCTGTAATACAAGTCTACTATAGGAAGAAAACAAAGACTCCAAAATCAAAACATTCTCGCAAATGAAATTCTCAATTTGAAATTGTCTTCAATAAAAATGTAAAACTTGAGGCCTCTAGCTCAGTGATAGTGCACTGGCCTAGCATTTATAGCAAAGTAAGAAGGGGAAAATGAAAAGAAAATTTAAAATTATGTAATACAGCAAAAAATGTGCTACGAAGAAAATTTATATCCTCCTATGTCTACATTGAGAAACACAAAAAGATAAAGAGCAATCTGCCATTAAATCTCCAAAAGCTAGGAAAGCAGAAACAAACCAATCCAAAAATTAGTGTAAAAGAAGACATAATAAAAATTACAACAAAAATAAGAGACCAAAGATATGACTACTTAGTTGATATGGGCTGAGGTCTTGATTGCATTTGTTTTCTCTGCCAGTTCAAGAATTAAAAGGCAGGGACACAGGTGGCAGCAGGGAAATCTCAAACACCCCAGACATAACCAGCAGATGAATAAAGGCGAAGAAAGGGTGGGGGGGCACATGTACCAGACACACAGAGAAGACCTGCTGCAAAGCGGAGGGGTGACTTGGAATGTCAAAAAATCCAAGGTTGTTGTTGTTGTTTGTTTGTTTGTTTGCTTTTTGCCTCTCAAGAGTCTTCTTTCCTTGTTTAGGGTTGCTCAATCTGAAGAGAGCAGGCTGGCTGGTTGGTCCACACTGTGGTGTAATATGCCCTGAGCAGGCCTTGAACTTGTTGAGTCTGGTTGGAGATAAAAAACCAGCAATGCCTTTGTTGTAAATTGTTCTTATGAACATGCTATATAGACCAATATCTGGTGACACAGAGGAAACTAACAGATTCATGGGCACATATAGCTTACTGAGATTTAATCAAAAGAAGGTAAAGAAGAAAAAATGAAAGGCATCTCAGTGCACCTAATAAAATTGAATCAGCAACAATTTTCGTTGTTGTTGTTAAATAATTTCTTTAAAAATCCCTAGATGTAAACCTGTGCATTGCCAACCAGAAAGATTTTTTTTTTCTTTTTTTTTTTTTTTCTTTATTTTTGATACTTTATTTACATTTCAGATGATTGCCCTTTTCTTTGGAAACCCCGTGTCCCCTCCCCCTCCCCGCCTCTGTGGGGGAATTCCTCCTCCCACCTACCCACCCACCCATTCCCATATTCCCACCTTGACATTCCCTTTTACTGGGGCCACTAGCACCCTCAGACCCAAAGTCCTCTCCTTTCTCCCTGGTGGCCATCGAGGTCAGAAAGATTTTTGATAATGGCTTTAAGGGCATTTTTTTTGAAGATAGGCTTTTGTACCTGTGCTGAGAAACTTAAATCAACCTTCACCAGTAAGCAGGGCTATTATCAGAAAGACAAAAGAATGCTGGTGAGGATGTGGAGAAATCAGAACACTTCATGTGACTAGCGTGAACACGCATTAGTACTTTACATAGACAATATGAATGTAGATTAGTACTCCATGTAGACAAATGACAAGAGAAGTGGCTCCAATGGTCAATCAGAAAATGTAAGCAAAAGGAAAGGGGGGGGGGGCAGGGAGGGAGAGAGAGTCAGAGCCAGAAAGAGATATTATACCCATATCTTGAAATGAAGCAATATATTGCTTGGGCTCAAAAAAGTCACCCAGTTGTCATTAAGAATAAGTGGCCATGTCCTTTTTCACATCACTGAGATGATCCACGGACAATCTAGAGCATACACAGCTTTTTTGTGATTCTTAACTGTGATTTATCCAGATAGGTATTTTTCAGGTCTTCCAGCTTCTCATCTCCAGTGCAGAGTTGATCAGACATGTCATAAAATCTGTCTTCTTTACCAGTCATATTCCCTCTGTGGGAATATGGGAATCGGGCCAGGCACAGTTAAAAGCTGAGATGATCCCAGGACAACCTATAGCATTCACAGCTTTTTTATTGTTAATGACAACTGGTTGACTTTTTTAAGTCCAAACAAGTAAGTTGCTTTAGTTCAAGATATGGGTGTAATTCAATGGTAAAGATGTCACTTGGATCCTTGCTCTGGCATACATCATAAATGAATTCTTTTAATCCTGATCTAAATGGTCCTTGATACTGCAAATTTAATAATTCTACCAAAATATGAAAAGTACTCAGGCTTTGCAATGAGAGCTGAGGTAATCCAGGCTTCACTGGCTATCCATGTCCTGTCAGTTATGTTATGATGAACCATTTCCAGCACAAAATGCCTGAGGTCAATGTCAGTTGTATAAAACACAATGACCTTGGCAGAGGAGCTCTTTATTGCATTAATGCCTTTTGCACTTTGTCATTGGAGTAGACTTTGGGAATGGTTTCAGAGAAGGCGACACAAAGGTTAAAAGTCTCTATTTTTCCCCTAAAGGACCTTACTGCGTATTTTTCGTAATCAACCTCAGTTGCAATAGCACTTACCCAGATCCAAACAAATTGAAATTTTGAGTCTTTACCATGGCCTCAGACTGGATCTTTTCACTGTTTACTACACTGCCACTACATGATAGAAGCTGGAATTTGTCACTAAGAGCTGAGCAGAAGTATATTCCACCTACAACTGAAAATATTCAATTATTGGAAACAGAGACCCAAGTCTTAAATGGCACAACCTCAGAATATATTTATTGAGAAGGAGTGAACTGGACAGTGCTCACTTTTTCCCACTCACCCATCCAGAGACAATGACTTTCCATTCTCCCAAATCAGTGGGAGTTATCCGACTCTTCCTCAGCTTTAGCTCCCATATACAAAGGTGATAGAATGAGTCCCACTCTCAATCTACTTAGTAGCACCAGCTTCTCACCTATGCTTTGTCTCTGCCACCATCACATCTCCCATTGCTTTCCATCTTTTTCCTCTTCTTCTCTTTCCTTGATTTCCTTTTCCATGACTTTTGAGTATGGAATTCTTAAAACTTAGCTGGAGATGGATGATAAAAATTATTACTCCAACCTTGTATCTAAGCAGTATTCTCCAATATGTCACTAAACCCTCATTTTATAGGGCATATTAAATAAAAGGAGTACTTTTTAATCTCAGAGTTCATTGATCTTTGTATGTATTTCCTACCTTTGGAACCATACAAGTGGAGATCAGTCGATCCCACATTCCTGATTGTATTACGTGCATCTTTGCTGTAGTTAACCCTCCATGTTTTAACTGTAGTTTAGAAAATGCTACTACTCTATGCAAACTAGTATTGCTAATACATCACTTCAAGTAGGCTCATCTATAACACCAAAGCCCCCAGATGGTTGATGCATTCACAAAACCAGACTATTTCTGTGCTCTCAGTCCTCTCCTTTTTGTTCTATTCTTATACTGTCGGCTAAAGTTACACTCTTCTTTAGAATTACACAACCAGCAAAACCATAAAGGACATGTTCAAGAAAGAAATGTGGCTGCCCCTAGAGGCATTAAAGGTGTAGCTGTGTGTCACATGTGAGTTGGTAGGTGGCAGAGAAGACAGAGCCTATGTCTATGCTCAGTGTTCTGACTTGTCAACATCTGAATAATTAGTAGCCTAACACTTCCTTAAAAAGTTAGCCTGAGAGTCAGGCAGTGGCAGCACATGCCTTTAATCCCAGCACATGGGAGGCAGAGACAGGCAGATTTCTGAGTTTGAGGCCAGCCTGGCCTACAGAGTGAGTTCCAGAACAGTCAGGGCTATACAGAGAAACCCTGTCTTAAAAAACAACAACAAAAAAAGTGAGCCCGAGATGACCATTAGTCAGATGCCAGGCAGGCCAGGGCAGGGAGCAAGTCAGTAGCAAGAAGAACCCTGCCTGGGACCTGCAGTCCCAGGCAAAGGTGAGCCAGATACAGCTGATACCCCTCCCCCCACACATAGAGCCACGGGGTGGGGGTGGGGGGCAGACTTAGGCAAGTAGCAAGCCCAAGACAACCAACAGCCCAGTGCCATAGGACCCAGATATGATGACTGGATATGTTTTCTACTCCACACTGTTAAATATAATAAAAGAACACTAGCCATTGGTCCAGAAAGGAAACTGAACACAATCCTGTCTTAGTTGGGGTTGCCATTGCTATGTTGAAGCTCTATGACCAAAATCAACTTGAGGAGAAAAGGGTTTATTTCGGTCATACTTTCATAACATAATCCATCATCAAAAGCAGTGCGAGCAGGAACCCAAGCAGGCAAGAAACCTAGAGACAGGACTTGATGCAGAGGCCATAGAGGAGTGCTACTTACCGGCTTGCTTCACATGACTGCTCAGCCTGCTTGCTTATGGAAGGAAGGCTCACCAGCTTCCCTTCACGTTGGAGGCAGTCCTACCTCCAATGAGCTACCCTCCGCCATCAATCACTAATTAAGAAAATGCCTTACAGTCTGATCTTATGTAGGCATTTTCTCAATTGAAGATCCCTCCTCTCCGATGACTCTAGCTTATATCACACTGATATGAAATTAGCCAATTACAATCACCTTCTGGTACAAGGTCTAATAGACTCAAAGAGCCTCAAGGTCAAAACTGGTCCTTGAGGTGAGAGGGATCCTTAAAGGGAAGAAAAGGGTTCCCTTTGAAAGCTGTGGAGAGCTTCCTTAAGAATGGGAATAAGATATATAGAGAAAAAGAGAAAGATAGCTGTTGTGAAAAGGATGGTGGGGAAAGGCAGAGGAGCCTACTCAGACTGCAGCCTTCAGAATGCCTCCCTGAAGAAATGCCCCCACACCACTGCCCACAGAAATCTGCAGACCAGTCTCCAGGGCAAAGAGCAATTTGACTTATAACAACCTTTGAGGGGATGATGGAAGATTCTACATCATGGAATTTAGTTCAGTGTAACAGACATGACAGGGAGCACGGAGGAGCCAATAACCATACATTGAGAATTGTCAAGTCATATTGCTACTTCTCAATTCTCTCTCCTAGAGGAAGTTGCATGGAGGTATGGCCTGACTCTGTCTCAAAGGGCAGGCCCATATTCTAGCATATACTATCAAACTTGATCCTTCAGTTCCCTAGGGTCCTTCCAAGAACAGGGGCAGACTCTGTCCACTTTTTTGTTTGTTTTGTTTTGTTTTGTTTTGTTTTTTTGCCTCTAAGCAGAGAAAACACCAGAGCCCACAGAGGCTTTCATCTCACCAACACAGAGAAACAGGATCTAAAGGACTGTAGGAGAATTTCAGACCTAAGCCCATTCATGAACTCCTGTGGTTGCTGCAGAGAAGCCAGGCTGCCATGGCTGTTGCACTGAACACACTCTGGACCACAGCTTGTCAAATGGTTCTCGGTCATTCCTTCAGTGTTAGGATCATTTGGAATCCTAATTCATACCCATTCCATGAAAAGCACATGGATCCATTCATCTCCTTGATCTTTATATTTCATAGGCAGGCTGTCCAAATCAGTAGGAAACAAAACACCTAATTATTTGTGTTGAAATTGCTTCTATTATTTTAAGTTATATTAATAATTTCAAAGTAGGATTTTACAATTTATATCTTGCCTCTTGCCTTAATCTTCCTCCAAGCCTTTAAAAACTGTTGAAAATGCTCCCTAAGGCAGCATAGTGTACTCAGCTTTTGTAACCCCCAGCATACACTGTATTCCACCTGGGCCAATGGCTGCATCCTCTAATCACATGTAAAGTGCGCACTAGTTCCTTTAAAACAGTTAAAACAAATTACTGCCTGTAGTTTGAACTTTGTTACATAGTATGATCTTATTTGTATGTTGGTTTATAGAGGTATATGGAAAAACACACTTTTCATAAGCATGTTGTGAAATTCAAGTTATTGATGGGTGGCCATGAGAGCCTTGAATAGATTTCTGTATATATAATATTCCAGCACATACTTGATACAGAAGAGCCCCCCACCTCTGTGTCTAAATAGAGGCAGCTCTCAGTTATATCCAAGATGAAAGGAACTCAGACGCTGCAGGCATAAATATTTTTAAGCACTTGCCTAGCTGAATTGAGAAAGCCACGGGTTACCATCCTTTTTACTGCATCTATTTTCAGGGAAACAATTTGACATCCTAATTAATCTCCTGCTGTGAAATTAGCTGGCTTGAAAAAACTCCATGGTTTAGCCTGTAGACACCAAAGTGCTGTCTTTCTTCTTGAGTGCAGCACATTACATAACTGCAGTGTGGTGTGGCTATTTGGAACCTGTGAAGATTGCATGGGTTATGGTTTGAATATTTGGTCCCCACAGGGTCATGTGTTGGCACTTCCGGTGGTGCTGTTGTGGAAGGTTCTGTAAACCTTACGAAGTGGGGTCTAGATGGAGGAAGTAGATCATGAAGGGCATACCCCGGTTCTCACTGACATATAACTCTGTTTCCTAGAACCTTTGTCTGTGCTCCGCTTCCCTTCAAGATGAAGTGAAGAGTCCCCTCTGCTATTCTCCCACGGATGCTCTCTGCCCATGCTCATGCGGCCATGTGACCTTGGGCCATACCCACCAAAACTAGAGCCTGAAGAAATCTGCAAGTGTTTCTTTCAGATTATTTGGTCAGTTATAAAAAAACAACTGACAAAGCATACAGCTAACTAAAGCTGGAAAACTGCAATAATGCTACCTGTGGAGAATAAATACCCAATTTAAAAGTAAGGAAAAATTGCCAGATTTAGCACCAATCTATAAAAATTCAAAATGTTTATCTGCCTGCCAATTCTAGTCAGTTCTACACTAAAAAATGACTGCGTCAACCTACAGATAGTTTGAAAATATTTTTTGCATCTGTATCATACAATTTCCATTCCACTAACCAAACTCTTTAAGGTATATACTTCACTATTGGCTTAGTATATTGATAGAATTGTACATCCACCACCACCCTCTAATTTTAAAACATTTCCCTCTTCTCATAAAGAAAGCCCCATTTCCCAATCCTCCCTTACCCTAAATTACAGACAGCCACTCAATCTACCTTCCATCCCTATACATTTGCCGTCTCTGGGTATTGCACTTAAAAAGATCACCTAACATGAATGTTTTGTATTTAGATTTTATCACATAAATTATGTATTAAAGTTTATCTATGCTGTTGAATATATTAGTGCTTCATTTTAATATCTTAATTAAGATTTATACACCCCAAATGGTCTAGTGAGGTTTAGTACCTGTGAAGATCTGCAGCCATCACCATGGACTAACTTTGGATGTTTTTGTGAACAACAACAGCAACAACAACAACAATTCAATGCATTCAGATCACGTACCCATTCTACTTGTCTTAGTCAGGGTTTCTATTCCTGCACAAACATCATGACCAAGATGCAAGTTGGGGAGGAAAGGGTTTATTCGGCGGCTTACACTTCCATGCTGCTGTTCATCACCAAAGGAAGTCAGGAATGGAACTCAAGCAGGTCAGGAAGCAGGAGCTGATGCAGAGGCCATGGAGGGATGTCACTTACTGGCTTGTTTCTCCTGGCTTGCTCAGCTTGCTCTCTTATAGACCCCAAGACTACCAGCCCACAGATGATACCACTCATAAGGGGCCCTTCCCCCTTGATCACTAATTGAGAAAATGCCTTACCTCTGGATCTCATGGAGGCATTTTCTCAACTGAAACTCCTTTCTCTGTGATAACTTCAGCTTGTGTCAAATTGACACACAAACCTAGCCAGTACAATTGACCCCTCGTCAACTTGATACACAAACACATCACAAATAAGCCTTGACCCTAACTTCTTTATTCATCCCCAAGATCTAAATAACTTTACAAGTCCCACAGTCTTTACAAATTCTTACATACTAACATTTCAGTCCCTTTTAAATATCCAATCTCTTAAAATTCAAAGTCTTTAAAAATTCAAAGTCTCTTAACTGTGGACTCCACTAAAATACCTTCTTTCTTCAGGAGGGAATATATATCAGGGCAAAGTCACAATCAAAAGCAAAATCAATTTCCAACCGTCCAATGTCTGGGATCTACTCACGATCTTCTGAATTCATCCAAGGGCTTGAGTCACTTCTCCAGCTCTGCTCTTTGTAGCACACACGGCTCCAGATGCCTGTACTCC
>JAPYYD010006211.1:0-11348 GCA_028551405.1 Uromys caudimaculatus
TCTGGAAATCAGTTTGGCGGACCCTCAGAAAAATGGACATAATTCTACCTGAGGACCCAGCTATACCACTCCTATGCGTATACCCAGAAGATGCTCCAACATGTAATAAAGACACATGCTCCACTATGTTCATAGCAGCCATATTTATAATAGCTAGAAGCTGGAAACAACCCAGATGTCCCTCATCAGAGGAATGGATACAGAAAATGTTGTACATTTACCCAGTGGAGTATTACTCAGCTATTAAAAACAATGACTTCATGAAATTTGCAGGCAAATGGATGGAACTTGAAAATATCATCCTGAGCGAGGTAACTCAGTCACAAAAGAAAGAACATGGTATGTACTCACTGATAAGCGGATATTAGCCCAAAAGTTCAGAATGGCCAAGTTTCACTTAACAGTAACCGCTGGACTGAGAGTAAGGTCCCAGATGGAGGGGTTGGAGAAAGGTCTGAAGGAGCTGAGGGAATTTGCAGCCCCATGGAGGGAGCAAGAGCATCAATGGGCTTGACCCCCCCCCCCGGTCATCCTGGAGTTTGGACCACCAACCAAAGAATACACATCTATGGACCCATGGTTCGGACCGCATATATGGCAGAGGATGACCTTGATGGCCATCCGGGGGAGAGGAGAGGCCCTTGGGCCTGAGGGTGTTAGAGGCCCCAGTAAAGGAGAGTGTCAAGGTGGGAATATGGGGATTGGTGGTCAGGTGGGTGGGAGGTAGAATTCCCTCATAGAGGCGGGGATGGGGAGTTGATAGGAGGTTTCCAAAGAGGAGACCCAGAAAAGGGGAAACATTGGAAGTGTAAATAAAGTACTAAAAATAAAAAAAAATAAAAAAAAAAAGTAGAAAAAAAATACTGGCAGAGCAGTTTGTAATTATGTATTTAGAAATATATGCGTGTGTGTCTTTGTGTGTGTGTGTGTGTGTGTGTGTGTGTGTGTGTGTGTATAACAACAATTAATGAAAAGAGAGGGCATGAAGTTGAAAGAACAGGGGAGGTATATGGGAGGGTTTAGAGGAAGTAAATTCAACCCCTCAAAAATTGAAAAACCCCTACCAACCAACCAAACAAGCAAACAAAAACTCCATATATGGTCAAAATGCAGAAAACAGCAGATCCTGGGGTATAAGGCCTAATGGGTACATCTACAATACAACTACTGGACATAAGGCTTGGGAACAGTGATGAAAAGGGGTAGAAGGCTTTAAGCCAGACTATCAGGGTATCTGATGTGAGATTGGGATTCCTAGAAATGACAGAGCTGCCTCACCTATGAGAGCTCAACTATATGGCTTCCTGAACAGGACCTGAACAAGATATACTAAGTTGGAAGGGGGAAGTCTCAGGGATGCTGTGATTACACAGAGAACTACAAGTCAATGAGGAATTCTGAATGGGGAGAATTAGTTTTCCCCAGGAGTCTGCTCCCTAATTAATTATCCAATGTCAAGTAAGTAGTCATCCCTGAAATATTTTATGTACAAGAAATGCTAAACAGACTCAATTTGTTCTATTAATATATTTATGAAAAATGGGCCATGAATTTATGGGACAGTGAGGAGGTGGGGGACATGGGAAGAATTGGAAGGAGAAAAATGGTTAGTTATAATGTAATTATATTTTAGTTTTAAGAAGAAAACAAACTTTAAAACATGAGTTGTGAATTTATAACTACTATAACACCACTAAGCATTTCTAAACATTTAAAAAATGTAATAGCACATCTTTGAAAAACATTAAAATAGACAACAAGATAAAGAGACATAGGTAAAATGAAAACAAAAATGGCCAATAGATTTCTCTAATAGTTACTAATCACCAGGGAAATCATATCAAAGCTGCAGTGAGATATCATTTCACCCCAAGAATGGGTGTTATCAAAAACAGTAAGACCGGTATGTATGTAGGAAATAGTAGAAACTGTTACAGAACACAATTTAAGTAAGGAAGACATTATACAAAACAGTTTTAAGGTCTCCAAGGAATAAAGGTAGGGCTCATGTAAGACCCAGAAGTTTCACTACTGGATATCCAGCAGGGAGAAGAGCTCCCTGCGACACTACTAACAGCACAAGAAATGGAAGCAACCCAAGTGCCCACCAAGTGATGAATGCTAAATAATATATTTCAGTATACCGTTATTCACCCAGGAAAGGAATGAAAGCCTTTTTGCAACAGATAGAACTGGAGATCATTATGTTGAGTGAAATGACCCAACACCTATGGACAGGCACTGCACTACCTCGCTTGTGGAACACAAAACTCTGGCCTGAGAAACCTAGAGTAGAACACTGGTTGTCAAACACAGGCATGTCCCATGGATGCTAGACCACTGTAAGATAGGAGTAAGATATTCCAGTGTGCTGTCACATAGTAGGGTAACTGAAGGCAATTCTTTCATGCTGTATATTTCAACAAGCTAGATGGAGTCTTGAATGTTTTTATCACACAAATTTGAGATATGTTCAATTTGGTTTAAGTATTACTTAGTAGCTATATTTTTTAAAACACGACACATTACCACATTAATATATATATATATATATATATATATATATATATATATATATATATATTAATATATTGACTAAATAAATTTAGTTTATGAAGTGTACTTCTTTGGGAGCTTTTGAATACAATGTTAATCTGAGTCATTTCATTGGACTTTAATAACATGAGGTAATTTTTGTACAAATAGAGTAAAAGTATGTCATATTTGCATGATTATATTGTTATCTGAAATATAAATTATGCAGATAAATGAAAGTGAGAAATCAGACAGTGAACTTGGTGTGTTTGTTCAAGTTAAGTACAAATAGATAAGTTCTACCACTACTAAAAATCCTGTCATCCATTTGATACTGGTTAATGCTCACACAGCTTTTAGAATTACATTGATTAGTCCATTATTTGTAGTGACTGCTCCAGGGTAAAAGCAAGGCAAATGGGGACAAGAAAATGGCTTTTTATACAACCATGTTTTTTGCATGCACTGTAATATCACACTCAATTCACCAATATCTACAACTATATATATGCCAATAATTTTTAAAAACTGTATTTGTTTCTAGGATTTGAACAAAAGGGTATTATTTTTCTGCCAACTTTGCCCCAATGGTTAATTCAATCCTTGTGTGTTTGCTGTGTGTGTCTGTATTAGCATGTGTGCCTGTGTGAAACAGAGAGAGAGAGAGAGAGAGAGAGAGACAGAGACAGAGACAGAGACAGAGACAGAGACAGAGACAGAGAGAAAAGCAATCTCCTACTATTTCAGACTGGAAACTGTGTAGCTTGAAGAATTTTAATGACAATAAGACTATGATCATGCAAAGAGTAAGACTAGGGTAGATGCTCACCAGTTCATCAAGAATAAAAAAGAACCTTAACACTTAAGTTAACCTCATGCTGTTTTAGAGGAAAAGGGGCTGGCTCTGTAGCCCTGCCTGATGAGATGGTTCAATGTGTTGAGCAACAGCACTGACTGCTCACAGAAAGATAGATCTACAGATGATCCTTGTAACTTATGATACCTCAAATGGCAAAAGCTGCGATTGAGAATCTTTTTCTAAAGGTTTACTTTTATCATTATAGCTTTTATGTATTTGTATTCTATATGTATTTATGTCTCATGTGACCAGGTGCTTGCAGGAGCCAGGAGGTGTCAGATCCTTGGGCTGGAATCTCAGGTAGTTGTTAGTTACCAAATGCAGGACCTGGGAATCAAAGTCACTGGGAAAACAGCAGGTGCTCTCCATTACTGGAGTTAGTTCTGTTTGGGTTATTATGATAAACACCATGATCAAAAGAAACTTGGGGAGAGAGGGGTTTATGTTAGTTTACAGCTTCTGGTAAGAGTCTGTCGCCAAGCACAATTTGACAAACAGGAAGCAGCACAGTATTATTTTCAGTATGTTCTTCCAGGTGAGGTTCTTATCAAATGTGCTGTCAATCATATTTCATTATTTTTAGTATATTAAATAAAGTAGATGTATCTATGGTGATATTTGTTAAATTTCACCTGCTTATTTCTTGATTTTGCCTTTATACTTATCTTTTTATATTATTAGAATAATTTTCTCTCATTCCACTGTCTTTTTGCATTATTTACTTTTATGTGTATTGGTGTTTTCCTTACTTGTTAATCTGCACACTTCAGATGTACCTAGTGCCCGTAGAGGCCAGAAGACCAGAAGAGGGCATCAGATCTCCTGGAACTATAGTTATAGATGTTTGTGAGCTGCCAAGTGGACAGGGGAGTCAAAAGAGTGCTGGTTGCTTTTCCAGAGGGCTGGGGTGTAATTCCCACCACCCACATGGTCTGATAAGTATAACTCTATTTCCAGGGGCTCCAATGGCCTTTTCTGCCTCCAAGAATACTGCATGTACATGGTGCACAGACATACATGCAGACAAAACACCACTATGAAACCCATACGGAAGATGTATAAATCACAATATTTTCTACCTTAAGGTAACGAATAAGGTTTCAATAAGCTTTCTTCTTGCATAAGAAAAGGAATTAAATAAGTGACAGATATCAGATGATGATGGTGAGAAAAAAATTTAAACTGCAGGTTATGTTTTCATGGCTAAAGGAGAGAAATGTATATATATAGGAGAAATTGTTTACAGTCCTCAAAGAAGTTTTGTGCTGGAAACAAAATGGCCTTGCTTGAACCTAAGGCCTTGCTCTTTGTCAACTAGCCAGAGGGTCCCAGACTTTAGCAGACATTCCTTTGATTACTCCCTTGTGCAGATGTCCTTTGCAGGTGAATAGATGATTTATTTGTTTGTAGTAGCCTGTGGCTCCAGAGAAACCTTGAGATATCCAGCTATCTTGAGGCTTGTTATGCTGATTTACAGCAGTGTAATACTTGGCTGCAATTAAGTGGCCCTGAGAAACTTCTCTCCCTCTGTCACATCCTGCCCTGTAATGACCTCTAGTAACCTTCTTACTCCTGCCCTTCCAGCCTTGAAGTGTTTAAATAGATGTAGTAATAAAGCCATTTTTGGGCTTGATCAGGACACTATCTTGCCCTCAAGTATTTCTTGTCTCCTGTATTCTTTCCCCTAGGCCGGCAGTTTCTCTCCTCAGCAGCTGAAGGTCCTACAGGCGGGACACTTCAGACCCTGGTTGACAGTCCCACCCGGGAGGGCCCCCTGGGAGGGACGGGACAGTTAGCTCTTTGCAGTTGGCGCCTAGACGTGGGGCTGAGGAACGGATTGTGCACACCACCGGACATCACATAGCGGAAAAGCCTGGCCCAGGTGATCCTATTGAGGATCTTATAGAGAGGAGACATTCTTGGAGTGACCCGACCGAAGAAGCGGACTCCTGGAGAAAGGTGAGTGACACATGAAAGAGACAGATGCTTTTTCCAGAGGTAAGCAAAAATTAGGAAAGTTTATTCATGAAAACGTTTCCTCCAGGACAAGGAATACTCGGTTGAACAGGACTGATCTGTGAGAAAGCCATTAATTAGTATCACATGATCGATGCATCTATATGAAAACTGACTGGAAGTAATATAGACTCATAGTAAAAGATGTTTATGTAGATTAGAGTCTTTGCGAATTTTAGTAAGAAAGACGAAGGAAAAAAAAAAAAGAGAGATTCTCCACTGTACAAAGGTGGAAGTGTATAAATTAAGAGAAAACAGAAATACTTTATTATGTGAGAATAGTGTAGAATAAGATAAAGTTAAAAAAGAGAATTGTGTTGAAGTTGTATAAAATAATGTAGAATCATGGGACAAACGTTAAGTGACCATGAAGCCTTTTTACAGAGAATTACAGAGTCTCTCAAGACTAGGGGGACTAAGGTAAAAATTGTGTAGATATTTTTGTGAAAGTAGTAAATAAACCTTCTTGAAGGACAAGGTAATGGTAAAATGTGTTCTGTGCATGTGTTTTCAAATAATGGTAAAATGTGTTTTATGAAGGTGTTTAGAGTTATGCTAAAATCTAGGGAAGCAAAGATAATTCTTATAGGTGCTTTTAGTCTTTGGACCCTGACTAGAGATGGTTTATGCCCTAACTATGAGAGAATGGATTCAAGAAAAACAAACCTCCCCGACTATCCAGGGAAAAAAAATGAAGGTAAGCTGTTTCAAAACTCTCCCAGGGACAGAAGGAGTTCAGGAGATGTCCTGGCCCTTCTAGTCCTGGGTCTTTTAGGTAGGATGTCTGAGTCCCTTTGGGACATCTAATTCTCTTTCTTTTTTTTTTTTTTTTAAGTTGAAAGTAGGGCCTTTTATTTCACTTGGATTGGTTAAAGGAAACCATAAGTTTGGTTTCATGTGTAAAATAGAGGGGAGCACATACAAAACCAAAAACCTGAAGAAGAGATAACACACTAGACTTTCTCTTTCTTGTCTGTCTATTGTATGTTCTTGGTGCACCAATCTGTTCGTGTCTGTCAGTTTTATGTGATTTTGTTTCGTTGCTTAAATGTTGCTTTCTGTTTCGTGTCCAAAAGAAAGAAAGACCAAAAAACGGTTAGAACTTTTTGCTGGTTGTTTAGCCCTTGATTTAGTTTTAATTTGGTTTCAAAAGAAAAGAAAAAAGCAGTTTCAGTTTGCACAGTAGAAACTGATAAGTTACCCTGCACTGTAGCTGGGAATCAAGGACAGCTAGAGAAACCCTGCCAGAGGCTTAATTATGTGCACAAGGTGCTCTTAAAGGGGCCACAGCTTTCTGGCTTCCATGGTAAGAGAACTGACGGCTGTTTCTCCGAGAAAAATTTCTCTGATTGTTGGGTCCAACAATAACAAGGTGTTCCTCTCTTAAAATTATCACTAGAAAAGGTTACATTTTGCCTGGTCTAAATAAGTAAATGTGTGGTTGCTTCATTTTTGCTTCTGATTGGTTTTAAAATTATAAAAATATTCTACATGTCTTGGTTATAGAGTATTGGCTTATAAATTATTGGGTATGATTAAAAATATATAACTTTGGTAACAAAAGGTGGTTTTAAAACTGGTAACTTAGGGTTTGAGTCACTCTAGACAACAAAAAACTAGACATGAGCCTACCCAGGGAAACAGGTCTATAAAGATTCGTTTATATCAGGTAATATTTTATGTAACTCTTATCCTAAAAATCAGACTAAGATTTAGAACAATATCTCTTTAAGGTATGGACAGTTATACTGTCAAGCATTCAGATATAAAAACTGACTGCCAAACCTTGTAATGTGAAAATAATACTCTTGGTATTGATTTTATTGTTTAAAACTGAGTTTGTTTTCCAAAGTTATGGTTGTGCTCTAATGTTACCAGAAAAACTTAAAACTTATAGCTAAACCACCAATGTTCCATTGACTGCAGTGTACAGCTCCGTCACAGCCTTAAAAGGAAAGCAACAGGTAAAATCTTTTGAGATACTTCAGCAAGAGTTCCCTTTGTTATACAATTGGCTTGTGAGAATGCTAATGCAGTTTGCCACTGCTACTAGGCCACATAGAACAGAGACAAACATAGCTACATATATTTATCTTTGTACAGAAATCCGACCCTCATATAATCAGGGTCTGGCTATGGCTTGCTGCCTTACAAGAGACCACTGTACAAACAATGCTTCTACAGAAATGAGGGAATAAAAAAGGTTTTAATATGGAAGTTTGGGTCATTTTAAAAAATGACTGCTCCAAGAACAGAGACAAGAAGGGACAATCAAGCCTGGCCCAAGGGCAGATGGCCTCAGGAAACAGGCCCAATTAAGAAATATTTGCATTTGAGTTAATGCAAACCACAGAGCAACCTCTGCAGAAGCTCCTGTGAAATTCCTTTTGTTTTAACTACCCCCTACAGAAGTGCTTGCTCTTTCCCCAGGGAGGAGAGGTCAGCCTGGGATCCCAAGGCACTCACAGCAGGCCGCTTATCTCAGTGTCATAAAGAATTATGGCTGCTTTCCATGGCTTTAACAAAATACTTTAACAAAATACTATGGCTTTAACAAAAGACTAGCTTAGTTCCCCTGATGTGTACCGAGCTCAAATACTAATAAAAAACCTAACCTTAAATTAATAATTGCAGAAAGTTTTGAAGGATTAATGGACATTGGAGCTGATGTACTTACTCACCTCCAAGAGATTGGTTATTCCATTAATCCAAAACAAAGCTCAAAATTAAGATTTATAAAAGGTTAATAAGGCTATGGGACTCATGTAGGCATTAGAGCCTGGCTAGCTCAGTCGATAGAGCATAGGGCTTGTCCTGAATGTCCTCAGTTTCTACCTGTATCACATAATGGTGTTATTCCTCGAGGACTTATACCTAACCAATTATACCAAATGGATGTTATTGAAACATGTACATGTGACTATTGACATCCTTTCAGGCTTTCTAGTTACAACTGCTTTGACAGGAGAATCAACTAAAAATATAATCAGTCATTGCCTACATTGTTTTTCTATGCTTGGTGTTCCCAATCAGATTAAAACAGATAGTAGAACTGGCTATTACAGTCAGGCGTTTTAGACATTTTGTTAACAATTTTATATTAGTCATATTACTAAAATTCCTTATTTTCCTCAAGGACAAGGTATTGTAGAACAGGCTCATAGAACATTAAAACAATATGTTTTATATATAAAACCAAAAAAGGGGGAATCATATCCCCTACACCACAAAAAATTAAAATTTTAAAATTTGGATTCCAGTGAATTTTCTGCTAAGTGTCTATGGTACCCTACAAATAGGCATATTTATGCCTAGGTGAAATAGAAGAATCCACTTACAGACACATGACATGACTCAGATCAGTTATTTAATATGGGGAAGAGGGCATATTTGTATTTTTTCTACAGGATGCTAAAGGAACATGCTGGCTGCCAGGGTGATTGATAAGACATGCTGATACTGAGACATGCTGTTGCTGACCTGTGAGCTTGCTGAGTGCCCTGACAATGGTGACAGGAAAGCTGTATTGGCTGTATTGGACATTTGTTCCTGACCTACCTTTGATTGCCTATATCCCAGATTGGATAAGCTGCCTTGTCTCAAGATTTTCGACCTTGTGTGACAGAGAAAATATAGACTGTAGAAACTGCTTCTGGACATTCTCAAAGACATATTTGAAAGTTAGCTACAGTTCTCTATGATGTTATGTTAGCAAGAGATAAAGTTGGAACAAGATCTGTATTTGGAACAAGTATTAGTACATGTGTTAAGGCTCCCAATTTTTATTAATTGGTCATGTTAAAATGTTGTTTCTTCTGCAGAATTTAATGTAAGTTGTATTGATTGTACATCTTTTTCAACTGTGCTAGAGTGCTGAAACCTGGCATGTCTGTTACAGTGATCTATCAACTAGCTTTTGTTCTATTGCCTGTGACTTTTACAGGACCTTGATATTCTTGAAAAGGCTTACAATTACTGGAAGAAGTGAGTCAGATCTAAAACAGAGGCAAGAGGATAGTGGGGTGATTATTACTGAGATAAAAAACTTCATGAAATCAGCTTTTCCCTTAAGAAACAGAAATTTTCATCTGATGCTGATTCTTGGTGGCAATCATCTATGTTCTCCCTCCTCATGCCTCTTGTTGGACCTATAATTAGCCTTTTACTTCTGTTTAGCCTGGGACCTTTCATTTTTAACAAAATTATAGGATTCATCAAACAGCAGACTGACTCCGTGACATCCCGACCTTTACAGATTCATTATCACCGCCTCCATCTGCTTGAATGTGGAATTATGGTGCCTGAAGTCGATGATTCTCCTTTAGGAGCTGCATAAAACTCAGATTTATGCAGGTTGGCTTGCGGGGTTCATGGCAAAGCACTGCAGGGGGAAAGACGCTAAGCACTGCTTCTGGGTCCCCTGAGGAGCACACCCAATGGCATAGAGGTCGATACCAATAAAGCTTCACCCAATGGGTGTGCTTTCTTCCTCTCCTCATACAAAAGGTATCATAAGAATTATGAGGATCCGGTCTCTACTCCCTGCCAATTAAGGCCCCCCTGTTTCTAAACAGATTCCTGGCTATTCGACTTTAAAATAAATAAAACGGGAGCAGATGTGGGAAACCAAATGGCCTTGTTTGAACCTAACACCTTGTTTTAATCAGCTAGCCAGAGGGTCCCAGGCTTCAGTATAGTGTTTTCATGGCTGAAAGAGAGAAATGTATGTATAGGAGAAATTGTTAAACTCCTCAAAAGAAGTTTGGCTCAAATTAAAATACAACGTTTTTTTCTTTTGTCTTCTGGTAGATGATAGAGGATAAGACTTTCAGAGAAGCAGAAATTACAACAATAAAAGTATTGAAGATTTGATTAAAATTGTAGAAATTATCATGGTAGGTTTTAGCATAGTCTTGGCTCGTAGACAGTGTGGAATTTCCCTCTAGTCTTATAACTGTGTACTTCTGAAACTGTAGATGGTTTTACAGAATGCTGTTGGATCTACAAATGTCTGGAAAATAGCAGCGTTCTGATTTTCACATGTAGATGAGAATATTCATATGTATTAATATATAATTAAAATGTATTATTTCTGGGTAAAAGATTGAAAACATTATTTTAGAGCGTGAGATGTATAAGAAACCTTGCCAAACATAAAAATTGTATAAAGCCAGAAATTATGAGGTTTATAGGATTAGCAGTTTGGGAAAATCACAGAGTCACTTCTCAGGGCTTGTGAATGAATATATCCAGGCAGGCAAACACTGTATCGTCCTCTCTCAGCAAGACTTTATTTGATGGAAATTATCACAATAGTTCAGTACAGAAGAAAATAATATAATTTACCAGGCTGTAAAGACTTATACTAATAGGGCTATTATCCAGGCATCCCTTATTTTCCACTCAAGATGACCCTTGTCATCAGCCTCTTGAAGGCTCCCTTTACTTCTTTGTTCCTGAGTGTGTAGATGAGAGGGTTCAGCATGGGTGTGATGATCCCATAAAAGAGGGACACCATTTTGCCCCGGTCCTTGGTAGTCGGGGATGGTGGCTGCAGATACATGTAGATGGCAGTGCCATAAAAAAGTACCACCACGATGAGGTGGGAGCCACATGTCCCAAATGCCTTCCGCCGACCTTCAGCGGATCTTATTCTTAACACTGCTCGGACAATAAAGGCATATGATATGAGGATGAGAGTCACAGGAATTAAAAGGAAGACAACACTTACGAAAAATTGTTCACTTTCAATTGCTGTCGTATCCACACAGGACAACTTGAGCAGGGCAGGGATCTCACAGAGGAAATGGTCCACTTCCTTGTGACCACACAATGGCATCTGAAGTGTCCATGTGGACTGCAGTATTGAGTTCCCAAATCCACTGATCCAACATGCAGCCGCCAATTGGAGGCAGAGCCTTTGGTGCATAATGACTGA
>JAPYYD010006212.1:0-11348 GCA_028551405.1 Uromys caudimaculatus
CTTCTCCTTCTCCTTCTTCTCCTTCTTCTCCTTCTCCTTCTTCTCCTTCTTCTCCTTCTCCTTCTCCTTCTCCTTCTTCTCCTTCTTCTCCTTCTCCTTCTTCTCCTTCTTCTCCTTCTCCTTCTCCTTCTTCTTCTTCTTCCTCCTCCTCCTCCTCTTCCTTCTCCTCTTCTTCCTTCCTCTTCTTTCTTCTCTCCTTCCTCCTCTTTCTCCTCTTTTTCTTCTTCTTTTCTCCTATGCAAAAATATATATGCTTTGCTGAGTTCATTATGATAAAATTTTCCCTCTTCCATAGGCCCCTTCCCATTTCATCCAGTGGTAATTATAGTCAGCTGTATGTATCACATAGACAGGCACATCTCTCTTGCAATAATCTTTACTCTTGCCTCTACTATCATTAAGCACATATTGGAAATGTCAAAGACTGTGCATAAAATATATTAGCAGCTACAACCCTTTGGTGCAAGTAAGTGACTGCCTCCCTTACCCTTGATGTACTGGAAAGTAAGATTTGAAGAGACTGGTCTGTGTCTGAACATACAGAAAATATATAGGAGGAAGCCAAATACTCAGCCCCTCCTCTGTCCTTTGTGATACAGGATTTCATGTTTTCATGTATCCCAGCCTTAGATTTTCTGTGTCCGCAGAAGATGACCTTAAGCTTCTGACATCCCTGTGTCCACCCCCTGGATGCAGTCTCTGAGAGCATCATGTATTGAATTCCAATCCCTGATCATCAGAATGTGGCTATTTAGGAGCCAGGTGATTAAGTTACAGTAAGGTCTTTGTGTGGGCCTTTTCCAACCTGACTGGGGTCCTCAAAACATGGGGGATTTAAAGGCTTCAGAAATGTGTGCGTTGTGTTAGTCAGGGCCCACCTTCAAATTCCATCTATATCAGCAACTCGAAGGAGGAAGGGTCCAAGTTAGCTTATTGTTTAGAGGTTTCATCTCATGGTCAGCTTGCGGTACTGTTTCTGGTCTGTGGTGAAGCAGAGCACCATGGCAGAAGAAAGCAAAGATGTTCACCTCATCGTGACCAAGGCACAGACAGAGAGAGGGGAAACAGGAGAGGTGAGAGGGAGGTGAGGAGAGGGAGAGGGAGAGGGAGAGGGAGAGGGAGAGGGAGAGGGAGAGGGAGAGGGAGAGGGAGAGGGAGAGGGAGAGGGAGAAGGAGAAGGAGAGGGAGAGAGAGAGAGAGAAAGAGAGAGAGAGAGTTTTGTTAGGTCCTATCATCTCACCTTCTAGTTATTAGTATTCCTCAAGCTCTCTGAGCTATCCAAAAAATAAGTTTTTACCACATGAGCCTTTGGGGAACATTTTTCACCTCAAAGTACAGCACACACAAAAGTTTATGCCCCAGAAAAAGAAGCATGAACCTTAATCTTAAACTTCTGGCCTCCAAAAATATATGAAAAATTATGATGTTTTAGCCAGCCAATCTGTGCCACTTTGTTATGACATGTCTAGACAATAAATACAACCACTGATGAGTACAGGGTCAATCTTCTGTGCCTGGACAAAGAAGGAGAACCTAACCTGCGTTGATTTGGAGATGAGATTTTAAGCTAGACAGAAGGGAATAAATAAGTGTTAAGGAATATGCAGCACGTACTGAGTCCTCTTTACTCATAACCGGTTAGCTCTCTCATGACAGAGGTGGTCTTTTGAGGCTGGAATAGCGACAAGGAACTCAAGAGCACGGTTGCTCTTCCAGAAAACCTGAGTTTGATTCCCAGTATTCATAGCCCACAACAATATGTAACTCTAGTTCCAGGGAGCATGACAACCTCCCCAGGCACTAGGCACACACATGGGGCACAGATGTATATGTAGACAAAACTCTTACACACATAAAATAAATAAAGATAAATCTTAAAAATATTTTTAAAAAAGAAGTGAGCTTTTTACGTGCTTGGTATATCATAGGATACTATGAACCACCTGGCCTATTCTACAGAAAGGACTTAAAAGAAAGAAATACGAGCAGGGACAGAAGCTCTGACCTTTGGATTCAGAGTTTCAACAATGCCCTACACTGTCTGACACTGTGGTAAAGTATGCTTCTAGAAGCAGGTGTTTTGAAAGCAATTGAAAAGAGAAAGTGTGCCGGGCAGTGGTGGCGCGTGCTTTTAATCCCAGCACTTGGGAGGCAGAGACAGGTGGATTTCTGAGTTCGAGGCCAGCCTGGTTTACAGAGTGAGTTCCAGGACAGCCAGGGCTATACAGAGAAACCCTGTTTCGAAAAGCCAAAAGGAAAAAAAAAAAAAAAAGACAAAAAAGAAAAGAGAAAGTAGCATGGAAATGATAGTTGGGAAAAACTGATTAGAATATTAACAATATTCCAAGGGTGCAACAAAACAATAGATCAGGATATAAATTATTCTGGAGGCCATGTGTGTGTAGATTTCTGAAAGGAGACATGAGCTGTTCAGCAAACAAAAAATAGTAGAGATCTTCTAAATCCAGTGACTTTTTATATCTACTAGAAACCAGCTCTTTCTCTAAAGTTTGGATTGTGGTTTCCTCCCCCCCCCCCCCCCCCATTGTTGAGCTTTTTCCATAAATATTGACTCCCAGTAACTTACGGGTTCTGATGCTAAGAGTCCTTCATAAGCATTGGTTTGTGTTCCTGGGCCTATTCAAATTTTGTTACCATTTGATGGCTGTGTTGTCTATACATTGTATTTGCTTGTTATCTTAGTTATTGTTCTATTTCTGTGAAGAAACACCATGACCAAGGCAGCTTATTAAAGAAAGCACTTAACTGGAGGATTGCTAACAGTTTCAGAGGGTTAGTCTGATATGATCATGGCAGGATGTGTGGCGGGCAGAAAGGCAGGCAGTGGAGCAATAGCCGAGAGCTTTACATCCTGGTCTGCGGGCACCAGGTAGAAAGAGATCAAGACTGGGCCTTGACAAGAGGGCCACACCCCTCTTCCTCTTGAATCTCTTTCATCTATTATTAAAAGATCCTATGTCTGTTCATACTAATTTAGCTTGATGAGAGGAAATTGCAGCTATGGATGGTCAAGTACACAGATGTTAGTCGATCGTGTTTATAAAGCAATGTGATATTTAGTGAGATGCAGAGAAGAGTTAAAATTCTGTTTGTCAACTTGGTGTGACCTCTTTATACTTTGAACATTCTTCCTTTACAATGATAATCTATCTTGAATTCTGAAACACATCCTCTGTGTAACTGTACATTTCCTTAGAAAAGCTTAGGAAAAGGAGGTAAAATACCTTTTAGTCTTATCTTACTTAGGGAGGACTCGGGTCTTACCCAAAGTCTGAATACCAGTTGTACCACTGAGCCTGTATAAGTGACTAAGGCAAAACACTCAGCTAGTAATAAAGAACACACATTTGCCTTAACTTTCTAGCACTCTCTCTCCAGAAATGGGTTGAGTGACAAGCAGTTTATTGAAGATGTTGGGTGCTGGCTTAGTAGCATATCTACATCCTCAACAAGCGCTGCTACAGGCCCCAAGGAAAGACAGATAAATCCTGGCAGAAGATGGCTGTTGGGGATGGGGCATGCAGGCTAATGCAGCTAAGGTGAGTGGCCAGCAGCAGGGCTGAGGTTATAGAAGGTGTTTGAGAATCCATGATGAAGAACTTGCAGATTCCTAGGCTGCTTCTCTGAGAATAGAAAATTTGAAACAGAGCCTTGGCAGAATGTGGTAGTTGGAAAACTATAGTCACTTCGAGCAGTTTCATGCTCTCCTGCTGCTTGCTTGGCAGGGAATTTTTTTGACTAGGTGGAGAGGTAATCACACTCTGAAAACTTGGCTGCAGCATCCCCACTAAGGACCCCTGGAGCACAGCAGTTACTCAGCAGGCTGGTCACTGAGGGTCACTTGACATTTTGAAAATGTGTTTTAGATACCCGAGCAAATCTGCTGGTACATTGTTCAGTGTCCCTACAGAGTTGAAGTAGCCTGTGGCCAACGGGCCATGTCATGCACTGCCTGTACACATGGAAATACTTTGTTTAGGGGCTTGAGCCAGCGTACGATGAGCTAGTCTCTATCCCACTGTCTGACTCAGAGGTGGAAGTGCCTGGAAACATCAGGACATTGTAGACTAAAAGGTTCACAGACACTGCAGGAGCCCACAAACCAATTGGACAAGAACAAAGGGATTCTGTTAACTGCATTATTAGGATCAGAACAATGGCCCTGAGAGCCCTGGCAAGCTAGGCTCAGTCTTCATCTTCAGTTGGCCAATTAAAGAAAAAACAAAAGCAGAAAAAGGTTATTATTCAACATGACCACATTGGGTACAGGAAGAAGGAAGTCCATTGGCTCTCCAAGTCCATCTTACATGTTCAACAGATGGTTCATTTCCTTCTCTCCACTCTACTCCTACAGGTTGGTCTGACAAGTTGTGTGAACTGTGTGGACTCTCTTTCTGGAGGACAAGTTCCTTGCCTGACTGGAATAAGCTTTCAGCCTTGTCTGTCTCTAAGCACAAGGTACCGGGAAATTTCAATTTCTTGGGATGTGTTGTCTCAGTAGTCTGATAGCTAAAGGAGTGTCAGTAGTGAGGGGGGCAGTCACAGCTCCAAGCTTCATGCTATCTGCCTCAGCAGCCTCAGATGTTCCCTTAATCTTTCCGGAACCTTGACTGAGCACATTGAGGTGCCTGGCTTTGATGCTAAAGCCAGTATGAAGCAGAGTTGAAGAATTTATAAAGATATTAAGAAAGGCACTATAGAAGAGAATCAAGCATGCTCGAGAGCATGGGCAGCGTTGGGAGGATGGTATGTAGGATGGTGGAAGCTTATTGGAATTTCTGAGGACCCCACCCTTCCCCTACATTTCTCTTCTTCATTAGTTGATATTACAGGTTGGCTCTGGAGGTGCTTTGAATGGGAATTCAATCTGCTAAAATAAAGACCAGAAACTTCTAGGGTTACACAGAATATTTAGACATGGCTTTTAGTATAAGTGGGCTTTCTGGTTAGAGTCTTACAAAATTGCAGGCTGATAGCCGGGAAGGCCTCAAGCATTTGTTAGTTATGCTTGGATTCTTGATTCACTAAGGGTGAGAGGCTCCAACCAGAGTTCAGGGGTTAGGGCTCCTTTCCATTCTATGTCTTTGTATTCTGCCTCAAGAAGGGCACAGAATCTCTATTTTCATTCTGGTTAGGAGAATTACAACAAAGTCCATAACGGTAGCCACCAGCACCAGAAAGTTGTGTAGGAATCTAATGTTCTGTTCCTTCCATTGTTCTTGTAGAACACTAGGAAAGAAAACAAGTAACTGTTTTTCTGAGGTACTGCTACCATTCAGAACATTCTTAGAAGAAAGGGCTTCTGTTTGGGGTCTGAGTCAGATATACCCTGCCCACATATACCCAAAAGATGCCCCACCATGACACAGGGGCATGTGTTCCACTATGTTCATACTGGCCTTATTTATGATAGACAGAAGCTAGAAACAATCCAGATGTCCCACAATGGAAGAATGGATACAGAAAATGTGGTCCAGTTACATACACAATGGAATATTATTCAGCAGGTAAGAACATGGACATCCTGAGTTTTGCAGGCAAATGGATGGAACTAGAAAATATCATCCTGAGTGAGGTAACTCAGACCCAAAAGGACATGCATGGTATGTACTCACTAATAAGTGGATGTTAGCTAAAATAGTACAGAATACCCAGGATACAAGCCACAGAACTCAAGAAGGTTAACAAGCCAAAGGGTCCAAGTGAAGATGCCTCAAACCCACTTGGGAGGGAAAAGAAAGCAATCATGGGGGGAGTGACAGAGGGAGGGAGGGAGGGACCTGGGTGAGAGAGGGGACATGGAGGGGAAGAGGGAAACATGATCAGGTATTGGGGGAACAGGAGTAAAGTCTTGAGGGCCAGCAGAAAGAATGGAAATAGGCAGCCTCGGGAGGTAGGAGGTGGGGGACTCTCTGGAATGCACCAGAGTCCTGGGAGGTGAGACTCTCAGGACTCAGAGGGAGAGAACTTAGATGAAAGGCCCTACAGTCAGGAGAGTGAACTTGTAGAATCCACTTCTAGTGGAAAGACAGGGCATCAAGTGGAAGGATGTGGTTGCCACTCCACAGTCAAAAACTCTGACCCAGAATTGTTCCTGACTAAGAGAACTGCAGAGACAAAAATGGAGAAGAGACTGAGGGAAAGGAGGTCCAGTGACTGGCTCAAATTGGGATCCAGCTCAAGGGGAGGCTCTAAGACCTGACACTATTACTGATGCTATGGTGTGCTTACAGAAGGGAGCCTAGCATGGTTGCCCTCCAAGAGGCCCAATGAGCATCTGAAAGAGTCAGATGTAGATAGTTATACCCAAGCAATGGACGGAAGCCAGGGACCCCTGTGGTTGAATTAGGGGAAAGCTGGAAGAAGCTGAGGAGGAGGGCGACCCTGTAGGAGGACCAGCAGTCTCAAGTAACCTGGACCTCTGAGCCACCAACCAGGCAGCATACATTAGTTGCTATGAGACCCTGACACATATACAGCAGAGGACTGCCTGGTCTGGCCTCAGTGAGAGAAAAGGCACCTAATCCTGGAGAGACTTGAGGCCCCAGGGAGTGGAGAGGTCTGGTGGGGTGGAGGTGGGTGGTGGGGACGTCCTCTTGGAGATGGGAGAGGAGGAATGGGATGAGAAACAGTCAGAGGGCGGACCAGAAGGGGGACAATGACTGGACTGTAAAAAAGATTAAATATGTATATATTAAATATTATATATAAGATTATATATAAAATATTATATACACATACACACACACACACACACACACACACACACACACACATATATACCTGCTCACATTTCTCTACATGGATCTGTAGACCCATTGTTACCGGGAGAAAAATAAAATAAAATGACCAAAGTCTTCAAGATGAAAACAAAAGAATAGAGGGAGATGGAGAATCTATTTTTCTCTTCATTTTTTTACATATAGAGGTTTATGGTACTGGTTGAATAAATACAAGGCATGATCTATCTATCTATCTATCTATCTATCTATCTATCTATCTATCTATCTACCTACCTACCTACCTATCTATCTTAGCTAGGGTTTTACTGCTGTGAACAGACACCAGGACTGAGGCAACTCTTCTATAAGGACAACATTTACTTAAGGCCGGTTTACAGGTTCAGAGGTTCAGTCCATTATCATCAAGGTAGGAAGCACGGCAGCATCCAGGCAGGCATGGTGCAGACGGAGCTGAGAGTTCTACATCTTGTTCTGAAGGCTGCTTAAGGAAGACTTGCTTCCGGGCAGCTCGGTTGAGGGTATAAAAGCCCATCCCCACAGTGACACACCTACTCCAACAAGGTCACTTAATAGTGCCACTCCCTGGGCCAAGTGCATACAAACTAACAAACTTTCTTTCTTTTTTTCTTGACAACTCTTCCCCATTGTACATTTAATGTTGTTTTTTGTTTGTTTGTTTGTTTGTTTGTTTGTTTGTTTTAATTACTACCACCTTCCCTGCTCCCCATTGCCTTGTAAGCTACTTTATTTTTCTGGAACAAGGCAAACACCGTAGTTAGGCCAGTCACATGCTTTCTCTAGGAACTGTTCAGTTCAGAGCATTTCATCTCTAATGTCTACACCATTCTGCAGATAGAAAAAGAGGCACCAGTATGAACGTGACAGTTAACCAAAGTACCTTTCTAAGGGTTTAGTAGGGAACATGTCTTTTGTTTTATAGGTAAAAGCAGTGTTATTCAGATCATTGATTTTAAGATGGAAGGCTAAGGGTCAGTGATACCTGGAGAGATGTAGCTGCCTGATTTTACTCTCAGACGTGGGGCTACTTGTGGCGATAAATCGTTGCATGCTTACACACTTTCCACACTGCTGTCACTGCACACATTCCAGCTGGAAGTTGGTGGCCTTGCCTCCTCTCTCAACTCCTGCAGACCCGTGACGATGAATCAACATATCTTTATGTATTTTTATTTGCATGTTTTCACATAAACGCCATTAGGTACTAACTGTAACTACAGAAGTTACACAAAACAGACAGGAATGTGTATAATTTAAAATTTTTCCACTCAATACTATCTCAGCTAAGTCCTTAAATACCTCTTAATTTTTCCTATCTCCTGTTTTCCACTGGGACTATTATTCATCTCCATCCTTATGCCTAAAACTTTCAGGAAGTGTGCTGTACATATTTAATGCTTACCCTCACCCCACCTATTTGGGTAGCCTTCTGTCCTTCACTCTTGCTGTACACTGAGTTCTCTTTTCCCCAATTCTATATTGACGTTCTGCTACCAGTATAATAGCATTTATAGATAAAGCTTATAAAGGAGATGAGTGGCTTAAATAAGGTTCTTAAGTGTAGGCTCTAGTTGAAGAAGACCAGTGTTCTTATAGAAGAAGAAGAGACATCTGAAAATAGATACAAAAAAAGGGGTCAAGTGAAGACACAGTGGGAACATGGCTACCCACAACTCCATGAAAAGACTCAGGGGAACCCAGACTTGGCCAGCACCTTGATTTGGGACTTCTAGCTTCCAGAACTATGAGAAACACATTTCTGTTGTTTAAGCCACTTATCTTGTTCTGTGGTCTTTCATTATGGAACCCCTAGAATAAGAAAGAGCACAAGTTTTGTTTATCTGTATATTCTCTCCTAGGCTTTACATTACATCTCTGGTTCTCAGCCTGTAGGTCATGATCCCTTTGAGAGTCCAACAACCCTTTACAGGGTCGCCTAAGACCATCCTGCATATCAGATATTCACATTACAATTCACAACAGTATCAAATTTAGTTATGAAGTAGTAACAAAAGCAATTTTATAGTTGGAGGTCGCCACACCATGAGGAACTGTATTAAAGGGTCGCAGCATTAGGAAGGTTGAGGACCACTGCATTAGATGCACCCATGCTTTACAGCACCTTGCTCTACCGACATTTCCTAGTTTTCTTACCTTTATCTGTACCCACAGACAACTTTTGGCTGTTTGTCCTGTTACAGGCAGAATGTAACACGCAAGTGTTTCTTCTATCACCAAACACACCACCGTTATATCACAGCTTTTGGAAAAAGGATCCCTGTAGGGATTGGGGCTAATCCCTCAGTGAATATGTAAAGATTGGGTGAAGTCCTAACTGGATGTATATTATTGACATGGGCTTGGCCATGTCAAGCAACCGATGCCTCAGTCCATGGGAGTGGCAAATCCTTCCTATGGCTCAAGGATGAGTATTTATGAATGATTGATCTATATGTACAAACACTAGCTACTGCAGCTTCCTCGGCTGGCATGTTTACAAGCCTGGGACTGCTCCCCTACAGAGCACTGTCTTGGTAAGCCGACATTTCCCCTTGCACTGTACATAGTAAAAGCACTAAAGTTCTGGGTGTGTGGCATAGTCAGTACCACCTTATCAGGGTATACACAGCCCTTCTGATCCCAACTTTTCTGTACGTGTGTCTGCTCTTTCTTTATCCCCTGCTTCCTCTGGTCAGGTTTTCAGACTAAGCTGTACAAGACAAGGCAGACCCCATTCTCACTGTTTCTACTTCTAGTTTCCATAGCACCCTCTGGCAGAGATTTCTGCTTCATTTCCTTTTTCATGGTTATATTACAAAGTTCAACATTTTTATTCTCTGCTTTCCTTTCCTTGTAGCTATTAAGTTCAGGATGGTAAGACTTAAATGTGTGGGAATGTTTGAAAAAGTTTCCTCTAATGGAGGGAGTATAGCCTTTCCCTCATTCTTCCTCTTGCTATATGAAGTGTATGCTTTTTCTTGCTTCTTTCAGCTAAACTCAAGGCTACCTTCTTCTGTTTTTCTTGATGCCATGCATAGACTTTTTAAATAACCATCATAATGATTTATGATTATATACAAGTGACCTCTCGCTGGGATTTAAATGTGTTTCTCTTTGTATTTATCATGTCTTTTAGTGAGCCTAACACAGTAGAAATTTAACACATAGTTTTTGAATGAGTGAATAAGTATATGAATGAATGATTGACTTGCACAGGTCTGATCGTTGTAAGCCATAACTTCTGTTTTATCTAAATTCAATCCTCCGATCAGCCATCGTACTTGTATTTAGTATGGAGGGTCATATAGCAATCATAGTGCTCTGTGCTCAGACCAGTAAGGGTACAGGTCATGAACATATTATCAGAGACATAGACAAACACATCTGTGTCATTCCACAGTGCCAGAATTTGTGGAATGACAGGAAATGCACATGATAAATTGCCTGGAATGTATGAGGGGCTACAGAATTGAGTCCATCTCCAGGTCAAAAGGACAAAGCCAGGAGGAACCCCCTGGTCCCCATCTGTGGCAGGAGACCTCTGCCTGGACCACCAGGGTTCCATAGCCAAGCAGCGCCGGGAGAAAGTTACTCTCCCAGGAGCGTGGCAAAGCCCCGAGTGGGGACAAAACGAGCACCAGTGCTCACTGATTCTGCCCGGAAACCGCGGGCCACAGAGACTGAGAGACAGGAAACTTCCGGTCTCCATCTGTGGTTGGGGCCTCAACTTGGGCCACAAGTCTCCACAGCCAAATAGCGCCGGGAGAAAGCTACCCTCCCAGGAGCTTGGAAAAGCCGGGAGTGAGGACAAGACAAGCTCCACTGCTCACCAGGAACCGCCCCGAACCTGCTGGACACAGGGACTGAGGTAGGCCGGCATAGGAACCCTCTGGTTCCCAACTGTGGCAGGAGACCTCTGCCTGGGCCACTAGGGTCCCACAGCCAAGCAGCGCCACGAGAAAATTACTCTCCCAGGCCATCAGGACACAGAGACCGAGGAGGAAAAGTAAGGGACAGGAACCTTCCTGTTTCTATCTGTGGTAGGAGACCTGTGCCTGGGCAACAAGGGTTACATAGACAAGCAGTGCTAGGAGAAAGTCACCCTCCCAGGAGCATGGAAAAGCGTGAGTGGGGATAAGACAAGCACCACTGCTCACCGGGACCTGGAAACCTCAGCCTGGGCCACAGGGCTCCAGGAGAGAGCTGGTGGTATCCCAGGAGTGCTGACACACCTTCCAGCATAGGCAAAACCACCACTTCCATTCAAACTCACTGGATCAAGAGGGACCCTTGCAGAGCCATCAGGACATAGGAACCAAGAGACAGCTGGGGACAAGATCCTTCTGGTTTCAGTTTGCACCCCAGATCTGACCTGGTGCCACAGCACTCCAAACCCAAACACCTCTCAGAGAGAGCTGGTCTTCAAGGAGTATTGATACAGAGGCCTGCAGGAGGGACAAGCCATAGCCAGACAGAGTAAGATCAGCTAACATCAGAGTTAACAAGATGGCAAAAGGCAAGGGCAAGAACCTAAGGGACAGAAACCAAGGCCACTTGGCATCATCA
>JAPYYD010006213.1:0-11348 GCA_028551405.1 Uromys caudimaculatus
AGACCACCAACCAAAGAATACACATCTATTGACCCATGGTTTGGACTACATATGAGGCAGAAGATTCACCTCGATGGCCATCAGGGAGAAAGGAGAGGACTTTGGGCCTGAGGGTGCTAGAGGCCCCAGTAAAGGGGAATGTCAAGGTGGGAATATGGGAATGGGTGGGCGGGTAGGTGGGAGGAGGAATTCCCTCACAAAGTCAGGGAGAGGGAGGGGATTTGGGGTTTCCGAAGAGGAGACCCAGAAAAGGGGAAACATCGGAAATGTAAATAAAGTACCAAAAATAAAAATTAAAAAAAAAAAAAAAGATAATCTGGAGTACAGCTTCATGACTAAAGCAGATACTTACAGATAACTTGACCCCAAGCCAAAGCTACACTTTTCACATGTGCACAGGTTGAAATGTTTACTTACATCTGAGACACACAACCAGAAGAACATTTAACAAGTGAGAGTTGAACAAGTTGGCATTATCAAGAAACCATGGTGGTTCAGAACACATATGTGGCAGAGGAGGGCCTTGTTGGCCATCAGGGGAGGAGAGACCCTTGGGCCTGAGGGTGTTAGAGGCCCCAGTATAAGAGAATGCCAAGGTGGGAAGATGGGAGTCGGTGGGTGGGTGGGTGGGTAGGGGAATACCCTCATAGAGGCAGGGGGAGCAGGGAGGGTATGGGGGGTTCCAAAGTGGAGACCTGGGAAGGGGGAAACACTTGAAATGTAAATAAAATATCAAAAAATAAAAATTCAAAAACAAAAGCCATGGGAAACTTTTATGAAATGCATGACTCATATTTTTGCAAAATAATAATTCACTTTCAAGTATCTTCGATTTACCAAACACAGATGATACATTGAAGTTAATTCCATGTGTTCCATATCCCCCCTCTAAATATTTCCATTTTATTCTGAAAAATCAGACATAACAAAAATATGATTACCATTCCTAAACAGGAAATACCAACAGTTCAATGTAAAAACAATTAGCAGAGTCTTTTCAAAACCTTCCCAAATGCCATGCATGGAGTTCTTATTTATGGTGCCACTGATATATTTTCCTTGATTCTAGGAAAACAAAATCAAGACTTCTGAATGTGGTCACAGCCTGATATTGCTCTGGAGTTCCTAACTTTAAACTTCTCTTTCTTTGCCAGGCTGGAACCTTCCCCTATAAAATGTAACCACAACCTCTGCCTCCCTGAGTTGTCAATGAGGGGTTTTCTCTAGATTTCTTACTACAGAAATAGATGAAAACTACAGAGTGGCTTTTTGGAAAGGGTGTTTTCACAAGAGGTGGCTACATCTCAGAAAGGCACCTTGAACTGAATGTCTTTTTATCATGATTAATGAACTCTCATGTTGACATCTACCCACATAGCCAGCTAGCATGCATGTCTGTCTTGGGACATAACTTTCCTTAATCTAGTCCATTTGAAGGCCATTGTTTGGCTTGAATATGTTATTCATTCTTAAACTTTGTATTTAAAAATAAAAATAATTTTAAAATAATATTATTTATTGAGAGATGGAGAGAAATACAAAAAGGCAGAGAGAGAGAGAGAGAGAGAGAGAGAGAGAGAGAGAGAGAGAGAGAGATTGTCAGAGGGCAAGTAGTCAGATATCCTCTTCAACCATGTAAGCTTCAGGGATCAAACTTAGGTCATCACAGTTTGTGCCAAATAATTTTACTGGCTAAGCTATAGTGCTAGCCCTTAAACCATCATATGTAATCTTGAAATTGTTATGTTACAAGATATATTACATTTTCAATTTAAATTTTATGATGCAAATATTCCAGTTAACTCATGCAACAGGAATTTCAAAGTTGTCCTTTGGAGCAGAGACTGTGTACCTTTTTGTCATGGAAGATATTGTAAAAGACTGCAGATCCCCATATATTTCTGGGACCTAACCCTAACTCGAACCCTAACCCCTAACCCTGATGCATGAGGAAGCCTACCTGATGATGGCTGAAAAAAGCACCAATCTATGAGATAGCAGAATATCATCAGGAGTCATTTTAGTGATACTTTTGTTTTAAACCAGTAGTGTTTGTTTTATTATAGGTCACTGGCCTATCTAGTCTCTAGATCTTGGTCAGCCAAACAGTGTTGTATGGGTTCCATCTCATGGAGTGAGACTTAAGTCAAGTCAGATGCTGGTTAGTTATTCCAGTAAGGTTTGTGCCCCCATTGCCCTAGCATATTTTGCAGAAGAACAGACTGTTGATCAAAGGTTTTGTGGTTGGGTTTGTGCTTATGTTTTATTTAATGTTTGCTGGCTTTTATTCTCTAGACATGAATTGGTCAAAATGATAGGTGAAACAGGGGCAGTCCTTTGTACATCTAATGGTAAATACCCCATAAATGATGGACATTAGTAATCCTGATACCTCAGAATTTGTAGAAAATCAGCAATGCACTGTGCCATGTGCATGATGGCTCTGATCATGAAGTCAGAGCATTTCATAGAATTTGGTTAGATCCATTCTGAGCCTTTGATAAGATCGATGCTTTATTCACTGTAGCAAGAAAACAGAACTAAAATAGTTGTCTATCAACAGATGAATGGATAATTAAAACCTGACACATATATAAAATAGAATACTGGTCAGCTCTTAAAAAGAAGGCAATAAAAACTTTTCAGGTAAATTCATTACACATAAAATGTATAATTTTCTAAGTGAGGTTACACAATCTCAGAAAGAAAGAAAAAACTCACATTCTCTCTAATATGTGAATCCCAGATTATGCCATATTATTTTAATGCTTTATAATATTAAAATTTACGTATTATATATGTAAACAAGTATATATGTGGGTACATTATAATACTTATGAAGGAGAACAGGAAAGGGTAAACACTAGGCAGTGAGGGAGAACTCAATATAGGTAATGAACACAGATCAGGAAAGAATATGAAACTACTTTTATCATTGTTTTAGCTCAGTAACTGGTTTTTAGATTTTCTGGTGATTGGTAAGTATATAAAATGTATTTGATGGTGTAGGTGTAAAGTCCAATGTATGGCTCAACAACTTCAGTCTACCTAATCTTGCCACATGATTTATTTTTAATTTGTAAGCTCTTTATAATAAAGTTTTCATTAAAATGCTATTGATAATTTAGAAAGAAATCAGTCTTATAAACAATATTATGAGATATGTTTACGATAAAATTATGTCATGACTGCTTGGTCACTAAGCACAGCAAACATTACTGTGACACTTTTCTTCTGTTTTTTTTTTTTACTTTGTGTGAAGCTGGACAATGCATCACATAAACCAACTCATAATCTGTTTTACAAAACAAATACCCTTTGGATGAAAATAAAGATATGAAAATATTTTAACGTATTGTATAAATGTAGGAATAGACTGTTCACTTTAAACATTTCAAATGATATAAAAATCACATTTGTAGATACCAATAAGACATTAAATAAACTCCCTCTCATTCTTTGGGCTTGGACTCTGGTACTTTCATATGGTAAGACAGAGTTTATCTTTACTTTCATCCCAAGACCTTTGCTTTACTTTTACTGTGAGACAGTATTTTTGATACATTTCTTAAGCTGGCCATGAACTTCCACTGCTTCAGCTTTAGCTTCCAAAGTACCTGGGAGTATATATATGTGCTGGCATGCCCAGCTGTAACTCTGTCTTGAGAATTCCACCCTGACACCTTGAGTGAATGCTACTATTCATTTCTTAGTAAATGCCAATTTGGCTCCATATTGCCTCATCCTTAATTTCTCTTCTGCTTGATGAATCAAGATCCTAGTTACTTCTGACCAGAGGTCTCTGAAAATAACTCCCCCGTGTGCACAGCCAGAAATACCAAGCTGCATCTTTGGAAACCAGTGTCATCCCAACTGCTGTCCAGGTACTTGAGTTTTCACCCAAATCTTAGGCTCTATTCTCTGCAGTAGGGTAGGTTTCTATGGCCCAGCACAAACTGCGTGTGATGACGTAGAATCAACTATCCTTGCTGTTCCTAAATGAGATGTTTATAAGACTACTTATAAATCTATTCAATCCCTGTACTAAGGATTTGATGATTCCCAAATTAGCTTTAAGCGGTATTTTAAGGAATGTAGTTTACCTTTAAGTGATTTAAGTGATTTGTTTCTCTTTAAGAGACCTGACAGGTAGACTACCACTATAGAGGCTGGTTCATCTTTTAAAGATGTACTTTTCTTTCCCAGTCTTCCTGCCCTCTAGTGTAGTCCATAGATGCAGTATGGGGTTCAGCTGCATTAGCCTGCAATTTTGAGTCAGAAAGATAATTTTACCTTTTCTTCTCTTCTATCTTTTACTTGTGGAGCCTAAGTATGTTTTTTCATATCCTTAACTAATGCTTTGGACTAGTTGTTCTTTCTCTTCTCTGCCACCATATAGTTGATCTCTGTGCCAGCTTACTTTCTCCATTTTACTTCAGGAAGCTTCAAGATGTACAGATGAACGTCCTGGTATTTTTCCTTTTAAACTCTAATAGATTGTCAAGTTTCTGTTTGTACCGGTTCTTAATTTTTTTAAAATAATACAATGAAGAACCCTAAGATGGGACCCCAATTTCCCAGGGTCATCTAGCTCTACTGGGATTCCTCAATATTTCTTGTAGCAATATTTTCCTATCTTTTAATTCTTTAATTTGCCAAAAAAAGAAACCATTTCTGCACCTCTGGACAGCATCTGTATCATTCCCAATAAAATTTCTACAAAATCCCTAAGAACCAGATTTTTCAAAGATTGCACATGAGATCCTCTGTGAGATGATATAGGGAAACTGAACTCCTATGTAGATATCCTTGAGGAATTTCAGACAAGGCTTGGAAACACAAGTACAGGAACATGATGTACAATAGCCTGGACAGGGTCATACTTGTTTGAGTTTTCCTGAAAAGTCACACTGTCATTGAGGACTATAAACCTATTAATTTTTCTAGGAAGTCTACATAAGTCTTCTGTAGAACTACCTAGGCCTAGTGGCCTTTAAGCAGTATGACCAAAAAGAACTCTTGAAATTTTGGGGCATTCTGAGCTTTATTCCTGCTGTACTGACTCCATCTCTTTGTTCCTGTTTTGGGGTCTCCCATGTATCTCTGACATGACTCAAATTAGCAGTCCTCCTAATTTTCACTATTTAGTGCTGGTCTTAAAATACTGAAAAAAAAAATACAGGGATCAAGAAAACTGTTTAGTGACTAAGGAAAGGCTATTGTCTACATCCCCCAAAGTTATGCCCTGATCCATGCAGCAAACAAAGGAAATTTGTAGGCAAATCCCCAACAAGTTCAGAAATCCTGTGTGCCCTGAGATATCCAAGAACAGTTATTATATGGAAGGGCTCAGCCAGGTGAACCTACTCGCAGGTAGATGTCTTCACATGGAGCAATCCCATAATAGAATCAGATGCTAAGATGTCTTTTTTGAGCACGTTCTAAGTGACAAGCATACAGGAACTATGGGCCAAGCCAATGTCATCAGGCTTAGAGTACAGAAACCTAAAAGATAAATATATTTAAGAGATAAATGCACAGTGTCATATTATGAAAGAGGGGGTGATTTTGTGGACAAATAAAGTGTGTGTAGTATGTTGAGGGTGTAATAACACCAACTAGAGCTACCTAAAGATAGTGTTCCAATAGCCAAAAGCAAGTAGGAGTTTAAGAGCCTTGCTACGTTTGACTATGTTTAGCCTCAGTTTTCTCTGTCTAGGTGGGATGATAATAATGGACACTTGTTCTGTGCATAGAAAGGAAAGGAGATCAGATGAACAATGAGATTCCCATCATTATCCGAGACACAGAACTCCAAGGTTCTACATTGTTCTCATCTTCCTTGTAGTTGGTCCAACCACTAGGCAGTGTTTTATTTGATCCAGCAAGTCCTTCATCTAGTTTCTGCCAGCCTTACCACTCAGGTACTTTATGAGCTTTATGTATCTGGGTGATACCAATTTAGCTTTAGTTCTGTGTGACCTAGTATTCAGAATAGGATCCCTAAATAAGGATCAAGACCTGCAACAACAGAAGACTCTGCTTCTAAAAGTCAATCAACCATTATTTAATATTCTGACTACCTAATAAATGAGAAGTGCTACTGAGGGCAGGAAGTGGTGTAGTGAAGGGTCTTGAAACCATTTCCAAGCTAAGACTGCAACCTGAGCTTTGCCCTAACCCTACTCACAAAGGTAAAAGCACCTGGTGCCAGGCTTGGAGCCGGGTGAAGTTTCTCAGCTAATTTTGACCTCTATGATTCTTACGTTTCATCAGTCCAGCTGCACTGGATGAGATATCAGGCCTTCAGAGACTCAAGCTGGAGCAGAGGGATTGGTTCACATGCAGCTGAAGCTGTAGCAGCCCAAGAATATGAACTAACCATGTAAACAGCAAAGTCTCCAGGTTCCAGTACCCACCCTTCCTTTCCTCCAAGATATGAAAATCCATTGATATCACTTTTTAAAATCATTCACACATGTGGCATATGCAACTATTAATAAACCAAAACCAAAGTCCCAAATACAAAAGTGAAAAAATATTCCTAACAGTTGACACTGGCCTAACTGATAGTTACTTTATGCACAGCTGTATGCATAAGTTCAAAAAAGCTACACTATTTGTATGTACAAATGTTTATACACAGGTCTGTACATAAGGGTGTATACATTTTATTTTCTCAGAACCCTTAGGTGTCACCTCTAGAAGACACCAAGACTTCATTCACACATTTCATAAAAGAAAGACTTCCAGGACTGACAATCTTGTGCCCCTTGTACTTGAACCATGTAGGCTCCATTCAATTATTTAACAGTCTTCTGTCATAATGTAGATCATGGTAGGTATGTGGATCCTCTAAAAATCTCCACACAGTGTGCTTCAATGTAAAAACCCATTATAAAGATGGGAAAAGAGAGTCATGACCAGGGTGCCACCACATGTCCAGGTATGGGTAAGCCAGCTTGCCCTGTTCACTGTTTATTTTTCAGTTCATCTACACTGTTGTGAGCATGGAGGGCAGAGGCTGCCATAGCACATCTGAGCCAACCATTTGGCAAGGTCCACAGGGAAGTTGCTCCTTTGACTAGTGCAATGCTCCAGTTGGGAGTGCATGTGGGGAGACCTGACCAGCTGGGGGTACATTCTGAGGAGTCTGAACGTTGATAGCTGCTGCCTGGGAACTAGAGCCTGGAGGATGCAGAACTGAGTGCTGTAGCTGCTGTTGCATCACTGCTAAATGCAGAGGGGTCTCAGGATGAGGGTTTAGGAAAGGGTGACTAACAGCAGAGACCAAAGGGTACAAGGGTTGACCCATGAGTGGGCTGGAGAGTCCCTGTAAAGGGGCCATGTCTATCTCAGGAGGAAGCACACCAGCTTGGAGCAAATGTGGAAGATGCTGTGGATGTACCCTTTGGGTTATTAACCTTTGAACTAATCCTGGGTGAAGTTGGTGCACAGTTTGAACAATAGGAGCATGAGGAATGAGAGGGACTTGGTGGGTAGGGCAGAGAAAAGGTGTCCTAGGACTGGGGTTGCCAAGGTAGGTGTTTTCCTCCCGGCTGCTTTAGGTTAATAATCTTGATCTTTGCTATAACGGTTGGTCTGAGACAGTGGGGTGGAGCATGAAGACCGCTTGTAATGTTGAAAGTTTAGGATTTGTTGTAGAAAAATCAATATTGGGTATGGGATTGGATAACAGCAGGTTTTCTTCGCTGGCCTTCCAAGTATTCTCTTTACCATCACCAGGAACCACTGTTCCAGGTGTTATTTCCTCCTGGCTTTTCTCTCTGCTTTCACACATCTTCTGGATCACTGAGGTAGGGGTGAAGGAAGAGAAAGCATGCTCATGATGGAGGCAGTGGGAGCTGGGGAAGAGGAATTTCCTTGGTGCATAGGTGCTGGTTACGTTGACATTTGTTGTTGCCTGTTTCTGAACCCATTTCTGGTTCTGTCCACTTGTGGTTTGCTAAAACCAGGCTGGTAGAAGGGTGCTGTCTGTACTGCAAGGTCATGTGGTAGGGCAAGCCCCTCCAAAGCAGCTTGCTAGAATTCTAGTTGGCTCATCTGGGCTGTCACAGGACTCATGGGCTTGTGCATGCCTTGGAATGAATCTCTGAACCATTGCTGGGGTCCTGGTGGGAAACCAATTGGTGATGGTATCCTTGGATGAAGGTAATCTGCTTAGGCTACTTGAGTACAAAAAAAAAAATCCTGTGACATTGGAGGAGAGGATGCTCTTTGGCTCAATAAAGATGTAGTAGGCTTCAAGCTCCCCATAAGTCCACTGAGAAGATTGGAGGAAGTAGATCTCTGAACCAGTTGACCCAGAAGTTCCTGTAGGATGTTTTTAGGAACAGGCTGGCCTGGAATCTCAGCAGGGGCCAACAAGTGACTTTTGAGGTTTCAACTGACTTTGGGCTGGGTAGGCAAAGTTCCACTTGCCTTCATGGCAAGTGTTCACCAGCTTGTTAAATATAGTCATATCTCCATCTTTCTTGAGCTGCTGATTGCTAATCACAGCACACAGGGTCTCCTCTAAATGTTCCACCATGAAGGGAGTTGAATTCCTCATTTGCTGGTACACCTTCAAGCCCTACAGCCCTGCTTCTACCTCTTCCACTGAAAGGACAACCCCTGAATGTGAGCTCTCCTTAAGTTTTTCTTTATTGATAGAAAGGCTAGAAAGAAGAGGTTTTTAATTCTGTAGCATTTCTAAATTGTCCACTTTATTTTCATCATGGTCTTCTGATGGTATAGGAGCAAAATAACTCCTCAAGTTCTGTCCAGGAGACAGAACGGCTTGCTCCAAACCTGCCAGTCTCTCAAGTTTTTCGTGGGGTGTGAATCCAAGGCTGCTGGATCTGCTCCCTGACCAGTTTGGGTTATAGAACCACCTACTGAAGTGGCTGACAGAGACTGATCCTCCTCCCAGAATATCTTCTATCATCGAAGCCAAGCATGGCACCTTATCAAGGTTAAAGAATTCATTAAAGTCAAATTCTCTTGGGGACTGCTCAGGTAGGATGACATCGCTTGGAATTTCCTGATCAGCAGAGGGTTCCTGGGCCAGAATGGCTTCCACCTTGTCCTCTTCAGCCACCCCTCCATTGCACTACACTATGACTTCCTCTCAGAGGCAGTTCATTGCCTTGTTCTTTTTCTCCCTTTGTGATTCTCCTCTAGAACCTTATCATCAAAGCCAGTCAGCTCTATGGTTTCAGACTGACTGGTGGGTCCATCTGAAAACCATTCTGGTTCTTTCTCAATGTATGAATCATTTCTTCTATGCTCACCAAAGACACATTTACTATCTCCAAACTCCCTCCTAAAATGCTTGTCCTTGTAGTCCCTCTCTATTTCTCAGTCTCTCAAGTTGCTCAGATCCTTATCACTAAGATGCTAATCCTTTCAAAGGCCCAAGCAGAAATTTTCCTTCCACTGCCAATCCTTCATCTATCAGGCAGGCAAAGCCCATCACTGTCTTTCTCCACTGCATGGCCAGAGCGACCGGAGCTATCAGCAGCTGTCACATGACAGCCACCTCCAAAGCTTTGTCTCTGTGGGCTGAGAACAACATCTAAGTCATCTTCTTTCACTCGCTCTCATAGATCTGCTATTCTGAATTGATCTGATTCTGGCTCTTTCTTCAGACTTTCCACGCTGAGCTCCAACCTGAAGCTGGGTAAAGAGAGGCATGCCACTTCTCGGGGTCCCAGACACCATCACTGTCATATTTTTCAGAGAGGCATGATGGCCTCTGTTTGGAGAATGGACGTTCTTATATATCCAACAGCTCCTCTTATAGCGATGGGGGGATTAAGAGGTGGGTGGTTTCTTCAGATCAAGGAAAACATCCCTATTTTCTATTTCATCCATACGTCTCTTCTCCATGGCTTCTTAGTGTACAAATTTTTTGCACCCTTACTCTGCTCCTGTGCCTTGACCACCACATCCACTTCAACTCCCAGCCCCCATGCCCACTCTAGGTCCCAGCAACGCTGCCCCAAGCCTGGGCTTGTATCCCCTCCCACCTGCTTGGGCTGGTTTTCCTTAGCTGCCATAACTGTGGAAAGGCCCTCTGGCCCCATTGATATCACTTTAGTTATATGAGAAGTGACTCTACTTTACCTTCCAACAGACATGCCCACCCATGAGTCTGCAGAAGTTTGGCTGTCAGCTTAACTAAGGACATCACCCATTGTTTCCAACATGTGCTCAAAAGTGTTTCCACCAATTTACATTCTGGAGTGAAGCTAGCTGATCCTGTGATGCAAGAGATTGTTATACTGTCAGTCATGTGTGGTAGCAACAAGATCTTAGAGCAGATCCCAGGAGTTATAACCCAGGACTTCAAGGCAAACACATGCAGGCCAACTTGGGTGACTGTCATGGCCATGGGAATAGAAAGTGAGTACTATGCACCTTCTCTCTGTAGGCTGGGAAGTGAATTTAACATCATTGGAGCACTCTTGCCACTCTACCTCTATCCCACATTCTCATGTACCACTGTTCCTGACCTACCACAACACAGAAAGTTCCTAAATGCTGTGTACTAAGGCTGGGTTGTGCTAAGAACCAGGCCATATGTGGGAAAGGAAAGAGAGGAGAGCAGAGATGTGAGTCCTATTCCAAGGAGAAACAGTAATTCAACAAAGTTAAAGTCTACACAGAGGGACTGAACAAGAGATAATCTGAGGCAATTCAAGGGCAGAGTCTGGAGTAAGAGGTTTGGCTACTGATGAGAAACTAAACCTTGAATGTAACTTCTAGTTTAAGACAGGAACCAGAGGTTCCCAAATCTCACAGCCCAGGAGATTTGTGACACCAGAGCCTAGATCACAAAGCCTGGAGTAGAGACAATGAAAAGTTCACTGTGGCCATATCTGCCATTTTGAAAGGCATCAGTATCCTGAGCTTTATTGTCTTTTATGTCATTTACAAAACTTAGCAACATTCAAAATTAGAGCAGGCATTTAGTAATCCTGTAAAGCCAATACCTACAACCTTCATTTCACTGCAGTGAAGTCCCCAGAATCAGGCAGAATGGACTCTTATCTATCTTAACTTCTAGTCCAGAGCTTTTCATCATGAACCAGGGAAACATTCATCAGAGTAAGTCATGTGCCTGTGCTCACACTGTGTGGAGTGTTGCCTCCTTTCAGGCAATGGATACACTCACATAGAGGAATTTCTACTCATCATGGTAAAGTCTAACCTTGAGAAGTGCAAAAATCAACCAACAATGACAGGTGACACTAAGTAGAATCTGTCATACAGGTGCTATGATCAACAATCTACCAAAAGCTAAGAGTGTGGATAGACGGCAACAAAACGTCTAGCAGAGCCTA
>JAPYYD010006214.1:0-11347 GCA_028551405.1 Uromys caudimaculatus
GATGATTCATAATTGAAACACGGAATTCCAGGAATGGATGGAGATTTCCCTACCCCTTAACCTCTAAACCCCAATCCAATATACTTAGTGCTTTTGTCCTCACGGGGCATTTAAAGATGTGTGGCATTTGTGCATGGTGAAAGCAGCTAGTTTCACGCGGCTAATGGCATGGAAACTCCATTAAAGCGCACAGAGCATGAAAAAAAAAAAAAAAAAAAAGAAAGGAGCTTCAGTCGAGGAAATGCCTCCATGAGATCCAGCGGTAAGGCATTTCCTCAATTAGTGATCAAGGGGGGAGGGCCCTTTGTGGGTGGTACCATCATGGGCAGGTAGTCTTGGGTTCTATAAGAAAGCAGGCTGAGCAAGCCAGGAGAAGCAAGCCAGGAGAAGCAAGCCAGTAAGAAACATCCCTCCATGGCCTCTGCATCAGCTCCTGCTTCCTGACCTGCTTGAGTTCCAGTCCTGACTTCCTCTGGTAATGAACAGCAACGTGGAAGTGTAAGCTCAATAAACCCTTTGCTCCCCAAAAAAAAAAAAAAAAAAAAAAAAAAAAAAAAAAAATAAAATCAAGACCTTATTTAAATGGCAAAATAAAGCAAAGATAATTTATATTTCAAATCATTTATTTCTCAAATCCTAATTTTTTGTTATTCTTCTCCCATACAATACATCCTGACCACATGCACCCCTCCCTCCACACCTCTCTTTTGCACCAACCCCCATCTCCTCTCTTGCCCATCCTATGTACTCCTTTTCTCTTCAGAAAAGAGTAGCCCTCCAAGCGATATAACTGAACATAGAAAAGAAGATGCAATAGACTAGACACAAACTCTCATATTAAGGCTGAGCTAAGCAACCTAAGTCAGAGGAGAAGTGTCCCAAGAGTAGGCAGAGTGAGAGTCACTGTCACTGCTACTGGTAGGAGTCCCACAAAAACCTAGAGGTAAATGACCACAGCATGTGTACAAACTACCAAGTACAGACCCACGCAGGCTGTATGATTTCTGCTGTAGTCCCTGTGAGCCCTATAAACATTTCTGAGTTGATTCTCTGGGCTGTGATTTCCTGATCTCCTCCACACCTCTGCTTTTTACAATCCTTTCTCCCTTTCTTTTCTGGTGATCCTAGAGCTCCGCCAAATGTTCAGATCTCTTTCCCTCTCCACCCAGTAGCTGCAGAAGGAAGCTTCTCTGATGACAAATGTGCTAGGAACCAATCCACAGGTACAGTAGAATATACTTACGAATCATTTCTTGGAACATGTCTTAGGTATATGCCCAAGAATGTTACAGCTTGATGTTAAGGTAGAATAATTCTCAATTTCTGAAAATTGACTTTTTTTTTTCATTTTTGACTTAGCATTTACTTCTATCCCATATTCTTGGAAATGTCTTCATCAAAGCTACAGGTTAGTTGACTCTGTTGGTCTTCCTGTGGAGTTCCTATTCCTTCTGGGTTCCCCAAAACTCCTCCATAAGACTCCCAGTGTTCCGTCTAGTGTTTGGTTATGGTTCCCTGAATCTAGTTTAGTCAGTTGCTAGGTGGAGACTATTAGAGGATAGTTATACTATGGTCCAGCACTGCAAGCACAACAAAGTATCATTAACGGTTGCAGCCACTGGCTCTTGCACAATGGATGGGTCTCAAGTTGAGCCAGTTATTGGTTAGCCATTTCCTCAGTTTCTGTTCCATTGTCCCTGCATTCCTAGTAGACAGGACAAATTTGGGGTTGAAAGTGTTTTGGGTGGGTTAGTGTCCTTATCCCTCCACTGGGGTCTCCCCTGACTACAGGAGGTGGCTACTTCAGGTTCCATATCCTCACTGCTAGGTGTCTCAGCTAAATTCACCCCCGTAGATTCCTGGAAGCCTCCCATGACAGGGTCAGGCATATCCTCAAGATGCCTCCCACTCCTCACCCCTGCCAGCTGACGACTTCCAATTCATTCTCTTGGCACTCTGTCCCTCTCTCCTGTCCCTCCGCACAGCTGATCCTGAGCACCCCATTTCCTTCTCCGTAACTTCTTTCACCCAGTTCCTTCTCTCTATCTGCCTACTAGGTCTATTTTATTCCCGTTTCTAAGTGAAATTCAAACATCCTCCCTTGACCCTTCTTGTTAAACTTGTTTGAGTCTGTGGAGTATAGAATGTGTATCTTGTACTTTACTTTATGACTAATATCTAGTTGTCAGTGAGTATATGCCATGCCTGCCCTTTCGGGTCTAGGTTATCTCACTCCAGGTGATATTTTCTAGTTCCATCCATTTGCCTGAAATATTCATGGTATCGTCTTTTTAATAGCTGAGTAATATTCCATTGTGTAAATGAAGCACATTTTCTGTATTCATTATTCAGTTGAGGGGCATTTGGGTTGTTTCCAGTTCCTGGCTATTATGAATAAGGTTATTATGAAAATAGTGGAGCATATGTCCTTGTACTGTGGTAGAACATCATCTGGGAATATATTCAGAAGTAGTATATATGAGGCTTGAGGTAGAATTATTCCCAATTTTCTGAGAAATCACCAGATTGATTCCCAGAAACAACCCCAGCAGCAATGGAGGAGTGTTCCCCTTGCTCCACATCCTTGACAGCATGTGTTGTTACTGAGGTTTTTTGTTTTGTTTTGTTTTGTTTTGTTTTATCATAGCCATTCTGATACGTATAACATGGGATCTCAGAGACATTTTAATTTACATTTCCTCGATGATTAAGGACGTAGAACATCTTAAAGTGCTTTTTGTCCATTTTAGATTCCTCTGTTGAGAATTCTCTGTTTAGCTCTGTATCCCATTTTTAAATTGGGTTATTTGGGTTGCTGATGTCTATCTTCTTGAGTTCTTTATATATTTTCGATATTAGCCATGGGTTGAACGTAGGGTTGGTGATGATCTTTTCCCAATCTGTAAAATGCCATTTTGTCCTATTGACAGTGTCCTTTGCCTTTTAGAATCTTGACAGTTTCATGAAGTCCCAATTATCTATTGTTGATCTTAGTGACTGAGCCATTAGTATTCTGTTCGGAAAGTTGTCTCTTGTATGAATAAGCTCAAGACTATTTCCCATTTTCTCTTTTATTAGATTTAGGGTAATTGTTTTTATATTGAGGTATTTGCTTCACTTGGACCTGAGTTTTGTACAAGGAGATAAATTTGAATGCAATTGCATTCTTCTACATGTAGACATCCAATTGGACAAGAACCACGTGTACAAGATGTTTCCTTTTTACCATTGTATTTCTGGCTTCTTAATCAAAAATCAGATGTCCAAAAGTTTGAGGATTTATGTTTTGGTCTGTACCCATTTGGTGAGATGAAAGCTGCAGACTGATTCTACTGAATAGCTGTGATCCACCATCGTAGTCCCAAGATCAACAATTAATAAATTACACCTCATGAAACTGAAAGTTGTTTTGAGAAGAATCCTGTCATTGAATCCAGGCTTAGAGGAATGGAGGAATATAAGATTGTTTAGGGGAGATAACTCAATAATTATTTTAAGTGTTCTTTATGTTCATTTCAAGAGCATCCAAGAATCAAAGCAAACAGTGTTTTGTAATCAATAATGTCACTAGTCAAAAACGAAATAAGTGAAATTGACACAGGTCATGAAAAAGCATGTAAAGATAATTTTTTTTAATTCTTTCATAGGTGTTTTGCTTTGTATGATGGATAAGTGCATCAAATCCATCTTAAAGTATAAAATCTACTGTGAATTTCCACACTTCCATTCTAATTGGATAGATGTCCATTATGTTTTATAAATTTGTTTCTGGTTAATTTTAGAGTGTGTTGTTATTTTCTGAAATTTTTATGGTACAGTTTAATTTTTTTCTTCTCAGAGGGGGAAAATGAGTGAATAAGGCTTATTTCAGCAAGTAGGTCTCCATCCTTAATAATAATGCACTCCAGAAAGACATGAAAAAGAACAGAGAGTGATAATAAACAAAACACTACTTACAACTTTCTACACTGGTGTGTTTGTTCTTTGACCCACAGAGAGGATCACATTATATGAAGGCAAATTTGTTCTCCTCTCTTTTGGATATCTGGGGATTCTAGTGCTTATCTTGAATCACTGAAATGAGCACAGCCAATCCTGCACACCCTTGCTGATTTGTATGTGCCCAGAACATAGCCCACCTTTCTAAGCACTCATTCAAAGGGTTTTCATGCCGTGTATAAAAGTCACTCTAAAGGGGGATACTCGCATGGATATGTGGATTCTTCCTGAACTTCTGCGTGTACTATTGCTCTGGTTTTCAGGTACGGAAGACAGAAGTGGAGAACTTTGTAACCAAAGTGGTAAGTGCTGCCTGGCTTTTCATGGGATTTTTCTTAGAATATTGTTAAATTGTGTTTGTTCTCCCCACCCAGTGTTTTACTCTGTACCTAACTTCTCTGGATCAATGGTCAGTAACTCGCTTATCAATGAATTAAAAGTGACTATTTGCCATATTTTTCTTTGTGCATCTGAGTTGCTACACTCATAATGATATTTTCTAGTTATATGCATTTATCTGATAATTTCATTTTTTTTTAATGACTGAGTAATACTTCATTGTGTAAAGGTATCAAGTTCATTTTATCCATTCTTCTATTGATAGACATCTGGGCTGTTTGTAACTTCTGGCTATTATGAATAATGCCATAATGAACATTATTGAGCAGGTAGCTTTGTGGTTGAATGAAGTAACAATTGGGTATATACCCATAAATGTATAGTGAATCCTGAGATGGATCAATTCCGAACTTACTGAAAACTGTCACACTGACTCCTATGATGGCTGTACAAGTTTACATTTCCACCTACAATAGAGGACTGTTTCCCTTCCATATCTTTGCCAGCATGAGCTGGGGTTTTTTGGTTTATTGATCTGAGACATACACTTTGTTATAAGACAAATACATAAAATGATTTGATTTTTATTTTCCTAATGACTAAGGACACTAATCTTTTTTATTCTCATGGGCATGCATTTATTGTATTATGTTGGAATGTCTATGTGAAAGTACAGCAAATAATGAAGAACAGTGTTCACAGCATAAAACAAGCTACAACTATTGCAGAGAATACTAAACACAGTTGTTTTTTTAATATAAATTTTAAAACTGATTTTTTCTATTTTTTTAATGGATGTTTTATTTATTTACATTTCAAATGTTATACCGTTTCCTAGTTTCCCATCTGCAAACCTCCATCCCATCCCCTTCTCCCTGCCTCTACGAGGGTGTACCCCCACTGACCTGCACACTCCACGCTTACAGCCCTAGCATTCCCCTATGCTGGGGCATTGAGCCTTCACAGGACCAAGGGCCTCCCCTCCCAACGATGCTAGATAAGGTCATTCTCTGCTTCATATGCAGTTGGAGTCATGGGTCCCTCTGTGTACTCTTTGGTTGGTAGTCCCTGGGAGTTCTAGAGGGTCTGATTGGTTGATATTGTTGTTCTTCCTATGAGTTTGCAAACCCCAATATTAATAAGAAAAAAAAAGCACTTCTTTTTAGAAAAGTTCTTTATTTCTTTTATATTAATCATTTTATTGGTTTACATTTCAAATGATATCTCCCTTACTGGTTACCCCTTTAACTCCCTCCATCTAATCTCCCCTCTTCCCCCTTCCCTTTGCCTCTAAGAGGGTGCTCCTCCAGCTGTACATCCACTTAAGCCTGGCCCCTCTAGCATTCCCTTACGCTGGGGCATCAAGTCTCCCTCTCCTCCCACTGATGTCAGGTAAGTCCATTCTCTGCTATATATGTATCTGGAGTCTTGTCTCCCTCCATGTATACTCTTTGGTTAGTGTTTTAGTGCCTGGGACCTCTGGTTGGTTCAGTTAGTTGATGTTGTTCTTCTTATGGGGTTGCAATATCCTTCAGCTTCTTCAGTATTTCCCCTCATTTTTCCACTGGTGTCCCTGGGATCAGTCTGAGCGTTGGCTGTGAGTATCTGCATCTGTATTGGTCACATGCTAGTAGAACCTCTCAGGGAGCAGCCATATAAGACTTCCGTCAGCAAGCACTTCTTGGCATCAGCAATAGGGTGGGGGTTTAGTGTCTGCAGATGGGATGGACCACTAGGTGGGGAGTCTCTGGATGACTTTTCCTTGAGTCTCTGTTCCATGTTTTGTCCCTGTCTTTCCTTTAGACAGGAACATTTCTGGGTTAACAATTTTGAAATGCTTGGGTGGCACGATCCCTCAACTGAGGGCAGTACCTATCTACTGGAGATGGTCTCTACAGGTTGTATCTCCCTTTGTTGGGTTTTATGGCTAAACTCATTGCCGTTGGATCCTGGGAGCCTCTCAATTTCCTTGAGGAGACTTTCTAGTGGCTACACTCAGTTCCCCATCCCCCAGTGCTACCTGTTTCTATTTAATTTCCTGATCCATTGTATTCCTCTCTTTCCCTCCAATACCTGTTCTTGCCCTCCATTTTTCCATCTCCATCATCTCTCCTTCTCAGGTCCCTCCCTCACTCTATCTCCTGCGATTATTTTGTTCTTCATTCTATGTAGGATTGAAACAAATTCCAACTCAGTTCTTCACAGAGATTAAAAGAGCAATTCTCAAATTAATCTGGAATAACAAAAATCCCAGGATAGCAAAAGCATTCTCAACAATAAAAGAACTTCTGGGGGAATCACCAGCCCTGACCTCAGCTGTACAACAGAGCAATAGTGATAAAAACCACATGGTATTGGTACAGAGACAGGCAGGTAGATTAATGGAATAGAATTCCCAGAAATAAACCCACAATCTTATTGTCACTCAATCTTTGACAAAGAAGCCAAAACCATCTAGTGGAAGAGAAGCATTTTCAGCAAATGCTGCTGGTATAATTGGCAGTCTGTATGTAAAAGAATGCAAATTGATCCATATTTATCTCCTTGTATAAAGCTAAAATCCAAGTGGATCAAGGACCCCAACAAAAAACCTGATCCACTGAATCTAATACAGAGGAACTTGGGAAATAGCCTTGGACACATTGACACACAGGAAAATTTCCTGAACAGAACACCAGCGGCTCAGGCTTTAAGATCAACAATTGATAAATGTGACCTCATAAAATTAAAAAGCCTCTGTAAGGCAAAAGACACTGTCAATAGTACAAAATGGCAACCCAAAGATTAGGAAAAGAATTTTAAAAACCCTACAACCAATAGAGGGTTAATATCCAAAATATACAAAGAACTCAAGAAGTTAAACTCCAGTGAACCAAATAACCCTACTAAAAATGAGGTACAGAGCTAAACAAAGCATTCTCAACTGAGGAATCTCGGAAAGCTTAGAAGCATTTAAAGAAATGTTCAGCATCCTTAGTCTTTAGGGCAATGCAAATCAAAAGGATTCTGAGACTCTACCTCACATCAATCAGAATGGCTAACATCAAAAACTCAGGTGACAGCAGATGCTGGCAAGGATGTGGAGAAAGAGGAACACTCCTCCATTGCTGGTGGAATGACAAGCTGGTAAAATCACCATGGAAATCAAACTGATAGCTTCTCAGAAAATTGGAAATAGTTCTACATAAAGACCCAGCTGTACCACTACTGGGCATATACCCAAAAGATGCCCCAACATATAAGAAGGGCACATGGTCCACTATGTTTATAGCAGCCTTATTTATAATAGCCAGAAGCTGGAAACAACCCAAACATCCCTCAACAGAAGGATGGATACAGAAAACGTGGTACATTTACACAATGGAATAATACTCAGCTGTTAAAAACAACAATTTCATGAAATTCGAAGGCAAATAGATGGAACTAGAAAATATCATCTGCAGTGAGGTAACCCAGACACAAAAGAACGCACATGGTCTGTACTCACTAATAAGTGGATTTTATTAACAGTTTCTTAGTCATTCAAAATTTCTTTCTAGAGAATTCTCTCTTTATGTCTATACCTCATTTTAAAATTGTTTTTTGATGTCTTGATATCCAATTTCTTGAGTTCTTTATGTTTTGAATATATGCCCTCTGTCAGATGTGTAGTTGGTAAATCTTTTCCCATACTTTAGAGTATCACTTTGCCTGATTACACTGTCCTTTAACATGCAGGAATTTCTCAATTTTATGAGGTCCCTTGTATTAATTGTTGATCTTAGTGCCTATATTAATGGTGTTAGGTTCATAAAGCATTTTTATGTGCCAATGCATTCAAGGTTATTGCTTCTATATGGGTCAATGTGTCTGGTTTTATGTTGAGGTCCTCAATTCACTTGGATTGGATTTTGTGCAGAGTGCTAAGTGTGGATTTATTTGCATTCTTCTACATCCAGACATCCAGTTTGACCAGCACCATTTGGTTAAGATGTTGTCTTATTTTCCCCGTGTGTGTGTTTTAGGCATTTTATTTATAAAAGAATCAGGTATCCATATATGCATAAATTTATGTCTGTTTCTTTAATTTCATTCCATTGATCAATGTGTCTCTTTTGTGCTAATACCATGCTCTATTTATAACTATAGTTCAATAGTACAATTTGAAATCGGACTGGTGATACCTTCAGCTGTTCTTTTATCAATCAGAATAATTTTAGCTAACCTGGGATTTTTGTCTTTCCATATGGAGGAGTATATTGTCCTTTCAAGAATTATGAAGAACCTTGGTTTTTGTTTGGGTATATTGAATTTGTAGATTGCTTTTCGTAGGATGGTCACCTTTACTATAATAATATTTCTCTCTGCCTTTTAGTTAACTTGACTAAGGTTTATGAATATTAATCATTTACTGTCAAAATGAACTCTATTTTCTATTAATATTCTGTGTTGTTATTTGTTGTTTTTTGCATTTTATTGATTTTAGCCCTGCATTTGAATACTTCTTACCATCTACTTCTTTGGTATGAGGTTTCTTCTGTTTCTTCTTGAGTTCTCAGGTGTGCTATTAAGCTACTAGTATGTGAGCTTTCCACTGATTATTTTAACAAAGAAATGTAGTGCTAGGAACTTGCCTTTTAGAGTCACCTTCATTCATCATACATTGTCATCCAGGAAATACAAATTAAAATACCTACCAACAAGAACTCTAACCACAAATGTTGGTAGAGTGTTAGAAACAGAAAATCCCTTATTCACTGCAGATGGGCAAGCAACCAGTACAATACATTATGGAATTCAATGTGAACATTTCTCAAAATATTAAAAAGTAAAACTACCATATAACTAATTCTACAGTACTCCTGACATGTACTAAAAGAACTTTATATCCTACCAATGAGACATTGCATATCTATGCATATTGGTGGCCTATTCATAATAGCTAAGAAATGGAAACATGAGAGATACCCATAAATATGAGTGGATAATGAAAATAAAGAACATATGCATCATAAGATTTTACTCATGAGGCCTCGCTAGAAATATGGAACCTTACTTTAATGTAGTGTTTTGTATATGCTCAGCCCAGGAAATGTCACTATAAGTGGGTGTGGCACTGCTGGAGTAGGTGTGGCCTTGTTGGAGAAGTTTGTCACTGTGGGTGTGGGCTTTTAGACCCCATCCTAGCTACCAGAAAGCCAGTATTCTGCTAGAAGCTTTCAGATGAAGATATAGAACTCTTAGCTCTGGTTGTACCATGCCTGCCTAGACAATGCCATGTTCCCATCTTGATGAAAATCAACTGAACTGCTAAACTTGTAAGCCAGACCCAATTAAATGTTATCCTTATAAGAGTTTCCTTGGTCTGGTGTCTGTTCAGAGCAGTAAAAACATAACAAAGGCACATAAGTACATGTTCTGATTCTTAACCAAGAGATATTAGATTTGTCAAAATTTATAGTTTGGGTCACATTGACAGTGTTCAGGTTTTTAACTGTTTATTGATTTTTTGTGAATTTCATATCATATGTCCCAATTCCATTTATCCCTCTGTCCCTCAATACATGCCCTCTGCACTTGGAACCCCCCCCCACATACACACAAAGGAATGACAACAAAAAAAATCTCAAGATGAAAGTTTTAGCTTTAGTATAGGGCCTTAGCAGATGCAATTTGCATCTTATTTCTAAAGACAGATGTATCATAAAGTATAATTGAGTATAATAACAGTGTATAATCACTTCCATGTCTTTATGTTGTATCACAGAAGACTAACATACATTCAAAGTATCAAGGAAATGGAGTTTTCCAGCAAATTCATTCTCATAATAAGAGCTAGAATTACCATCTCGGTATATTTCATGTTCTGCTACTAGCAAAAGCTTATAATCTTACAGCAGATCTACCCTTATGGTAGTCTATGAAGAATAAATTATTAAATTAATGGAAGCTCAAAATGGACATAAGTCTCATGTGAATGGAAGAGTAGCTGTGGAAATCTTAGGTCATGTATTTTGGGCTAAGCTTTCATAAGGCAAAGTATAGTTGTCAAGAATTTAGGTTGCATTAACAAACATCATGCAAACCTCTGTGTAGCACACAAAACCTGCAGATAAATGGAGAGGACACTCGGTGGCAGTTCCTAAAAATATGAGTCTAAGCGTAAACTCAGATGTTAGTACCTGGGCATAGGAAGTGAAACGTGCTAGAGAAGACAATCTGGTGTATAGCTCTTGACCAACTGAATACATCAAAGAGATCAAAGGATAATAGTGAGAAATGATTTTATTAGACATTGTTATCGACAAATATGGATGAGGTTTTATTAGTAAGTAAAGTCTATACAATAATTGAAAGACTAATGCTAGCATCATTTTATAACGGAACTGTAAATATGAAGTTTATGAATGGCAGGTTGTGCATAAAGCTACCCCAGGATTAATTCACACTGCCAACTTTGACCCTTTTTAAAACATTAGGTGTAGAACACTCCTAGTCATGGGGAGTTTAGAGCCTTAACTGACCATCTTGTGTAGCCACCTCAGGCTTCCAGTGGTGGGACTGAGATATTAACCCAGCCACAGAACTTTGCACCTACAATTGGTCCTGCCTGTAATATATCCTGGGATAATGTACAGGCTCCTTTTGCATCTCAACTTGACACAAACTGGAGTTATCACAGAGAAAGGATCTTCAGGTGAGGAAATGCCTCCTTGAGATCTAGCTGTAAGGCATTTTCTCAATTAGTAATCAAGGGGGGGCAAGTCTATTGTGGTTGGTGCCATCCCTGAGCTGGTAAACTTGGGTACTATAAGAGAGCAAGATGAGCAGGCCAGATGAAACAAGCCAGTAAGTAATATCCCTCCATGGCCTCTGCATCATCTCCTGCTTCCTGACCTGCTTAAGTTCCAGTCCTGACTTCCTTTGGTGATGAACAGCAATGTGGAAGTGTAAGCTGAATAAGCCCTTTCCTCCCTAACCTGCTTCTTGGTCATAGTTGTGCAGGAATAGAAACCCTGACTAAGACAGA
>JAPYYD010006215.1:0-11347 GCA_028551405.1 Uromys caudimaculatus
CATTCAGAAGATGGTCCTTCCGTTACTATTCTATATGAGGAATTACCCTATACAAACCCTTTTCACTTACCATGATCAATAGTGTTCCCATTTGCCCCTTTCTCTTAGAATTCACTTGCGCTAGACCTGGCTTGAATAATCCATTTCCTGATGGACAAAGAAGCATCAGTGGCGTAAAGACAAGAATAACACAACGCCCTTTCCAACCAGAGGTTAGATTATCATAAAATGAGTCATGCACTCAGCATTCATAACCAAGATGTTACATAAAACAGCCACTGAACATATAATGGGTATCACTTAAGAAATACAATTTCCAGGCATAGAGGAGTAGATGGGTAAATATGCTGCTTGGCCAAGGCAGATGAAAATGCGTTATGAAACACGCTAGGTGGATTATAAAGACTGTAGTGAAATGGATGAAATGGGGAGCCAAAAATGCATATTATATATGTACATGATGCATTTAAATTTTAATATATATTAAGTTTTATTTAACTGTTTCTGCTTTAAGATATTTTTAACTACTTTGCTAGCTTTGGGGCTTTACAGTTTCTACAGACCACTTTAAATTGTAGAAGCGCCGGGCAGTGGTGGTGCACGCCTTTAATTCCAGCACTTGGGAGGCAGAGGCAGGTGGATTTCTGAGTTCGAGGCCAGCCTGGTCTACAGAATGAGTTCCAGGACAGCCAGGGCTACACAGAGAAACCCTGTCTCGAAAAACCAAAAATATATAAATAAATAAATAAATAAATAAATAAATAAATAAATAAATAAATAAATAAATAAATAGTAGAAGCACTCACATCATGTATTTAGAATGCGTATTGACACCATCTATTTTTGTTACCTGGGTGCATTTCTTGGGACAAGAGCCTTGCAGCACAATACTACATAAGGCATAATCTAATCTCTACAACAAAATGCCCAAGAATGACAGTGAGATTATATATACATATATATGTATATGTTTATTATATATAATATATTGTCAATGTGTACAGCATACCAGGTAATGCCTATCACAATAAATAAAAATAAAGGCAAATAAGGTAAAATAAGATAATATATAACTAGAAAAGTTTCTGATAAACATTTACATTTTTGTTGAAATGAATTTTTACACACCCTAAAGGGAAAGATTGAAAAATTATTCTTCTAGCTGTGTTTCATAGACTACAGGGTATTTCTGTAGCTCCTATAACTAAGAATCCATTATTTCAATCTTATACCTTGAAAAGCACCAGCAAGATTATGAATTCTGTCAGAGTCTGTTCTTAATTAGAAACCAATGTAGAATAGCTCATCAAATATTTTATTTCTTCCTTCAAAAATCCACACAGGATTGTTTGGTGACTTTGCTTTGAAGAAAGTGTCTTTTATTACTTATTTTAGTACAACACATTAAAATCAAATATCTCCTGTAGCAAAACGATTCAAGTCCCCGGAACTCAAATAATTTTCTAATAAAAAATGCATGAGACAAATAAATGCACTTTATGTTCCACAAGAAAAGGCAGTTTCAACAGGCTAATGCTCAGAGAAAATTCATTTTATCAACCAGCCATTTCATTCTTTGGTGCTGTTACAAGCTCCTTCCAGTTGCTAGGCAACCATAATTCATAGTACCTTTTAATGGATACTCTGCTACTGCTGAGAACATTAAGGTGAAGAGAATAAATGCCTTGGGTGAATCTTGAAATCTTTCATTATGCATGTCGTTCTATCCCTGTAATGCTGTAATGCTGCGGTGTTTCTGTGGCAGGAAGCGCAGTTGTAGTAATTGCATATTCCACTCATATGTGTTTTGTAAGCAGAACAGCGCATACTTGTCTGAAATGAGTTATTTCAAACATGATTGAAATTGGACTTTCCTACTTCTAAAGGTAGTAAATAAATCCAAAGAAAGAAAGAACTGGTTGAGAGTAAAATGTCTGGAAATTTCTAGGAAGAATCAAGAAATCTTACAGCACAAATCAAAAGTAATCAGGCTGCTTTGAGCTTGATCAGGGTGGTTTATAAATATGTGGTACACGCAAGTTGAAATGTAAGAATCCAACAATAGGCAACGAGTAGCCTGCAAGCCATGCGTAACCCAGGCAGGCTTCACAAACAGGTGCTTGTATGCAAGAGACATTCTGGGTCCAAATCTTAGAGGCTAGTATGTACCTGCTATGTCTGGCACAAGTCACTGTCATAACACATTGAGAAATGTATTACATGGCAAAGAAATATTTTGTTTGTAAAGTGCACTATTTTTAGTTCATTTTCTGATACTGATAGCTTATCTGTATGTTCTTAATTCATAGGTGCATGTCATTGTATCAAACATAAATCTGGGTTTATAACACACATCAGTCTCCCTCGGAGTGTACATATTTCACCTCCCACCCCCCAACTTTTCTTTGTCCTTGCTGTATATATTTCATGCAATGTGAAAATCCCAGCCATTATCTGACAGTTACCCACATTTAACTCTTTCTTCTGCATTTACTTGTCGGCCACCATTCATCTCTGAATTGAAACACAGAATCTGTCCCTCTGTCTTTATGCATGGATGACAAATGAGTACTTCTGCCACCAGCTACATCTCGATCTGGGTCTTCAGTGGTGCAGCTAGAGGAGAAGTACAGGGCTGGGTTTTTGTTTTTGTTGTTTTTCGTCTCGGTCAGTCCTGTGGAATCTCTGGGAATGAATCTCTGGGGAAGACAGCTACTTGGGAATGTAAATACAAGCTTAGAAAATACTTTTAAATCTGGATGCTACTCCCACCTGGAACCCAGGCATTGCTTCTGTTCTTGTTTTTTTCAGCAGAGAACTTCCTTCAAAAGATTCATTTTCTGGAGAGATGCGTCCACCGTTGATGTTATTTTGTTAAAAGAGGAAAAGATAGAAATATTTCTATCTTCTGGACACTGGGATGATTGAAAGTCCTGTTTCTTTAACAGCTGGTTGTATATAGCCACCTCTTCCCAGGGAAATGTGTCCTGTGTTTCTCAGGCATGCTGCTGTACGTAAGGCTGGAGCCTTTTTTTTTAATGTGAAATTTCTTTGTGCATGAAATTCAGATAAACTTCATGTGCTTAGAATAATGCCAGCTATACTAGTTCTGGATAAGTGTCATCTCTGTCATAGGGCCTTAAAATGACTTTAAACTATCTTCTGCCATCTCATTAAATGCTGGCTGGTAGCCCAGACTGAATTCTGAAAATGAAAGTAGCTGTCCTAAATAAAAATAATGCTGTTTACCACTGAAAAGTGTCTTTGGCTGGAGCTTAATCTTTTGTGAAAAACAAAAGTAAAACAAAAAAACAAAAAACCAACCAACCAACCAAACAAAAAAAAACCCCAAAAGCCCCAGAAACAAACAAACAAACAAACAAACAAACAAACAAACCCAAAGCCCACCAACTGAGTGAGCAGTATTCACATAGCCTCCTTTAAACAGCGACCATAGAAATAATGCTCTGCAGAACTAAGTCAGAGCCAGACTACAGGGTCCGGACAGAAGATAGTTTTGTAAGAATGAGAACTACAGAAACACAGCATTAGAAACCTGTTTCTAGGTGCTCAGGGAGTTGACCATGCTACAGTATGGTAGACTTGTTGGCTTTGCGTTTGGTTTTAAAATTGTAGGTCTCACTCACATGCCATTAGCTTCGCATGGTAAATACACTCCCTGTAGGAGGAGGTGTTTACTCAAAAGCTTTTGGACAAATTTCAATTGTGTAATTACATCTAAATTCCCCCTGGAGTTTCACCGGGAGAAGGTTTGGTTTTGTTTTGTTTTACTTCTAATCCAAAATTCTTGAGCAGTTTTTCTCTGCCCTGATAACCAACTGCTGTTTCTGTCCCTGGTAGTATTGGAAGTGGACTCAGATGGGCTTTTCCACTACTCCAGGACTATTCTTGGCTTCCCAGTCTTAGTGAGGGATCTTTGGAATGCTGGATAATATTTGCATTACTTAAAGGCTCAAAGAGATTTCAAACAGAGGACAACCATGGATGTCACATACTCTTGTATCCTTCCTTTCAGGGTGATAACTGAATTGTTGATGAGTTCATACAGATCCAGGGCCTATTATGTAAACTTCAAATATTTCAGTAATGAGCTGCACAAAGTTCTAGAAACGAGGAGTCTCAGATGCAGAACTCTTAACCTGAATTCCAGCCTGCTCACCCAACCCTCTCTGTGTTGGTACGATCTCTGAATATTTCTAATAAAATGGATTGGTTTATGCTTGGTCATAATAGCTAGGTGACCAAGCAGTATAAAAATAGCCACACAGCTAATTCTACAAGATTACTCAAGCATAGGAAAGATTATAGGGTAACTAGAGAGATTGCTCAGTGGGCAGGAACACTGGCTACTTCTCAGATTTTATTTCCAACAGCCACATGGTGGTTCACAACCATCTATTACTCAAGTCCCAAGGGATCCAACCCCGTCTTCTGGCTTCCATCAACACTGTATGCAGGCGGTGTGGAAACATATAGGTAGGCAAAACAACCACATACATGTAAATAAATTATTATTATTATTATTATTATTATTATTATTATTATTAATAATTCAATGTTTAGGAAGCTGGGAACAAATCATATTTTAGGAAAAAATGCTTGCTATGTTCCGGTGGGAAAAGCATTAAAAAATTACTGACTTGAATGGCTTTACTAAGCAACATACTAAAATGCTGGATGTAGACTGACCCTTGATGTAATAAAATGCATAAAATGATTTTATGTTATTAAATGTGATTTATTTTTGTGTACTAGTTAACGATCTGTTTTTCATGCACAGATATAAATGTTAGGGTTGGAGGGCACTACCAACAACACACACACACACACACACACACACACACACACACACACGCCATGCACACTTGCATTTGTTTACTGCTTAGTATGCTGCTGAGACATAAGCCACACTTCTCAGCAGGAGGCACAGTACAGGCTTCCTGTTAGATCACTTGCAGGTTTTGCAGATTACAAGGAAAGCACTTTATTCTCTATTACATCTCTCTACTTCCTCAGCCTACTGGGAACTGCAACACTGTTTCCACCCCTGGAAGTCTTTGAAACCCAACATTGACCTGTGTTCTGTTGACATAAAATGACAATCCTACCAGGGAATTCCGATGGGCTAGGAACACTAGCTACCTGCCAACAGCCACTTTCATTTGTCACTCTCAGGCAGTGGCAGTAGGAGCCTAGCTGAGTTAATGACCCTATTGTCCATGCTTTTATTTCCCACACGGCAAGAATGAATTATATTCAATATTTCTGCAAGCTTGTCAGGCCTGTCAAGGTAGGAGGCCTTTAAGTATTTACTGAATGAATGAATGAATGAATGAACATAAAAGATAGCCACATCTGGGTGAATGAGGTGATCATTGCGTGGACTGACCAGAACAAGGTCAGAGTTAGCACCTGTCCTCATCTTGGTTCATCTGGAACTCAGGTGCAGTGCATGTAGTTGTTTGAACAGCCACCACAGGCCCATATATTTGAATGTGTGGTCCTCAACTGGTGAAACTGTTTGGGAAGGATTGGGAGGTGTGGCCTTGGTGGAGGTGATGACACTGGGGATGCACTTTGAGGGTTCAGAAGCCCACTCCATTTTCAGTTAGTTCTTTCTCTGCCTCCTACATCGGAACAAAGAGGCAGCACTCAGCTACTGCTCCTCCAGCTCACTGTTTATTGCCACATTTCCTGCCATGATGGTCACGAAACTTCTGGAACTGCAAATCCCCAATAAACTTTTTCTTCTGTAAATTGCCTTGCTCATTGTGTCTTCATAGAAGTGAAATGTACCTAAGTCAGTACATAAGCATCCCATGCCCCAATGTTGGGGTTTCTTTCCAGCATTAAAGTAGGCAAAGGAAGGGGTTGATTAAATGATCAACAACAATTTCTGACCTGAACTACACTTTCCTAGAAATGTAAAATATTAACTGATGTGTCCACTCACCACAAGTTTCCTATTAATTCTTTCCTGAAACAAATTTAATTGTAATCTCAATATTAATTTGAACTTGATGAAGATGACTTTTACCTAAACATAGAAAATGAATTTCTTGTCAAGCAAAAGTGCTTTCTGCAGCCCTCTGTCTGCTTCAGTATGTCCACTGAGTAGGCCATAATAATCCAAGAAGAACATGCAAAAGTCATATCTTAGTTGTGCAATGAAAAAAAATTGTGGCTGTCCAATATCATTTGTCAAAGGATGAAGAAAAAAATGGAAAAACAAAAACAGAGACCCATCCAGTGAAGGTCAGAGCCAATAACATTTCAGAAAGCAGAGGAGGAAGCTGGGGCATTGGGTGTAAATTGCCGTCTTCTGGAGAACGTTAATGGAGTGCTGCGTTACATTATAAAATGTTTAATTGTAACCCCATTTTAATAACAACATCTGATTAAATGAGAAGACGCCTTGCTGATCGCAATTACAATCTGTCAAACTGCATATTTATTTACAGTTTGGTTTTCTAAAACCACAAGATAAAAAAAGAAAACTCTATTCAGCTTGTCAGGAAACTATAATTATTGTGTATCCTTCTGTCAGTTTCTGCATAAAACTTTTGGTCCTAAAATGGATCTAATTATATCTACATCAACATTTTTATAAATGCAACATTTTTCCCTCCATCTCAGTGAAATCTTTGTCATTAACTAGGAGAAACATATTCTCTCTTTTAAAAAGGCATTAGCTAGGCTTGTTTGCTTTTTTGCCTTCAAGATGTTATAAAATAAGACATCCCTTTCAAAATACAAAATATTTGCTTATGTCCCGCCCTTTCTTCTGGCATGAAATGATGAATAAATCCAACAGTTTGGTGTTTCCTGACAACATGATTTTTTTTAATTGTCTAGGGTACCAAGTAATTTTTTCAGTCTGTAGCAATGAAAATATAAGTCTCTTTTCATAAATATAACTGAGATGCGAAGCTCAGAAATCTTCTACAGACACCAGCAGAACTGAGGTGCTAGAAGGGAAAGGACAGCTCAAATGGGACATTTGAGGTCCTCCTACCTCCAGCCTTCTGGTTTCCCCTGCCCATTGACTCCCGAAGCACCCAGTGGCTGCATTCTTCTTGTGACTCTCTACCCTGCCACAGAGCTAACAAACATGGTGGGAATAGTGATGTATGTTTATAAACCCAGCACTTAAGTGGTAGAGGCAGGAGGATCATCACAAGTTCAAGATCAACCTGGGCAACATAATCTCTTGTCTTAAATAAGCAACAAATGAACACATGAACCAGAGCATGTCCCAAACACTGAGCTCACATCAAATCATACATAGTTTGCCTTCTGTTACTTGAAAATTCACTTAGAAAAAGACTAGCTCATCTGGTCCTTGACAATTTTACCAAGGCGTATAGCACTAATGATCATAAATATGCAGCTACCTCTAGAAATTGAAGCTATAGGCTTCTAGGTTTAAAGGTGATTACATTGGTTTAGGGGAACACCAGATGTGATTTTGGTAATAAAAGGGCCATATATAGTGTTTTAGAACAAGACTAGACACTTTTACTGTCTGACCATCTAATCTGGCATGTATGATGTCCTTTAAAGATCATTATATTATTCCAAGCTAGTGTAACTGAGTGAATACAGGTGTACTAGTTACTCTGCTGCTGCTGTAGTGACCGAGGCAACTTGTAAAGGGAAGGGTTGTTCTGGGCTTACAGTTTCAGAAGGATGAAATGGCAGCGAATCATGGTAGTAAGAAGAAGGCGTGGCATAAGAGCAGGAAGCTGAGCACTGACATCTTGAGCCACAAGCATGAAGCAGAGAGAGCCTTCTGATACTGTGAGTCTAAAGGAAAATCATTCCTCATTAAGCTGCATTAGCCAGTTAGTCGAAGTGATGAGAAAAGTAGTGTGCCCTGCTTGGCACTGAGAGTGTTAGGGATTACTCCCATGACCGAAAAACCCACATACAAAAACCGTATAAATGGAAGAAGTTCCAGACCAATGCTTTTTAAATCTATGCAAATGTTACCTACAAAATACAAATGTATTCAGTAGTAGCGTTACCAAATCCTTTTGTAGCGAAGCTTTAAAATGATAGATTTTGAAATTTCAACAATTATTAACTTAGATTAGATAAACTTTAGAAACTAGAAGATAGTTTGATAACTTTTGTCGTAGACAGGTTCGAGGACAACATGACAGAGAGTGGGTAGACATTTACTGGAGTCTATATAAAGAGGTATGTCCCGCTGGTATGTCCTATAGCAGAGATACCCTCAGTCTGGCAGGTGGCTCAGCTTGCTGCAGCACACTGAGACAAAACAAATCACTCAGGAACTGATTTCATTTCTTTTTCTTTCTGAAACCCAATCCTGAACTTTTCAAGTAAGTTAATTAAAGAGTATAGTTTGAATTTTCAAAATGCATGCTACTGTCACCTTTTAAAGAGACCATTGCATCTGTAACTACAAAACCCTATACATTCTAAGCACAGAGAATTTAGCCTTGCAGAAAACTTATTTGTATTATTTAACTTGTCTCCACCATCTACACCAGGCCTTCATTCCAATCTGAAGCTATTGCTATTGTTTACCAGGGAGATCAATGAACAGTTATGTCGGGCTGTGATTGGAAGTCTGTGTTTCTGGTCAAGCTAAGGTTTGAACGTTGCAGGCCTAATGGGCTGTCCTCAGCCTACAAGGGATGGCAACTGTTTGCCTAAGCTCCTAGAATACAGCTTCTAACATGTGGCTACATCTCTCCGTAGGTCTGTGACATTTGGTCATGTAAAAAAGGGTCACGCCCCCAGACCCTCCTCAGGTAGAGGCGTGGTCACACCCAGCCCCAAGCCATCCCCAGGTTAATGAGACATCTAGAGGCTTAGACACGCCCCTTCCCAGTTACTATATCTGCCTCGCCTCTCCCAGAGGGGTGAGGGTACAATTCCATCCACACCACTCTCCATAATGACAATAAACGTCTTAGAATTATGGACTGTCTCTTCATCTGGACCCGCCGTGGGAAGCGGGGGATCCAGCCCTCGATTAAGGAGCTGCGTCTCCCAGATGGCACCCATCCACCCAACCCAAGCAGCTAGCCAGGCACCGCAAGCCATCGAAACACAGTCTCGGCGATGCCCACGGAGAACCCACGGAGACGGCTTCTGTGCATTCCCCGAGAATGGCCCCCTCCTGTGGGGCAGGGCCTGCAAAGGCTTCCCACAGTCCCCACCTTCCTGTCGGACAGTGTGGGAAGACAGTTGGCCACTTTCTGCATGTCTCCTGTCCTACCCAGAGCCAAAGTGCCCTGGATGGACACATGGGGCTTCTTTCTATGGCACCAGGCTTGTTCCAACACAGTTGCACCCTGAATGATTCTGGTTAGGACCACCAGAACCTGCAACACAAGTAAGGAAACCACTCTTCCCAAAAGCATTATTATACATGGGATCTTTCTAAACATTGTCCAGTTTACCCCCTGCCTCTGTTCTTTTGATCTAGAGAAATATTCCTTCATGTGATGTATTTTTAAGTCTTTTTAACTATCACTGTCAGAATTTCTAACCTCTTAGATATCTTCCAAATTCCTTGGGGAGTTTATTTTATGGTTCACTATGGGATGAACTATTTGAAACAGTTCCCTTAAGAAGGATGAGTGAGGCTGTTTTAGGTGAGCAACACTTAGTCTGAGACAAGGGTAGTCGTTGACTTTAACACTAGGTCCATCGCTGTAGAGGTAGAGACACCTCTACATCATACTTGATGTAGAGTGGGAAGATCAATATCATTAGAGCAGCTGGTTCTGCGTTAAACATTGTTTCAATTTTATACTATTTCACTGACAATAAATACATGTATGCATATATATTTTTCAAACTAAATATAATATATTCTGTTAATATCAGGTTTAAGTTTAAGAAATGAACCATATAATTAAGTATTCAATTATAAATGTGCCTCTGCTGAGAATTCTGTATTGTTCAGAGTTGATTAGATGATACACAGAGGCTGAGATTTGAATCATTTTAGACTTTAGTATCAGATGACAGAATCATCTCTAGCAGAATATGGAAAAAATACACATAAAACTCAATTACTTTTCAGTGCAACATCCTGTGCTGCTATGACTCCAGGCTTCTATTGAAATGAAAATGGGGTTTTCATGCCCTAGAAAGTAATGTTGAAATGCAGTTAAATGCTTTCTTCATTTTTTCTTTTTTCTTTTGGTTATAGAATTCTATGGTGTTTGTTTCCTGTGTATTCTATTCTAATTTGTTAATTTAATGAACTTATATATTGAAACCAAAGATGTCTTTTTAAATATCTGTAATGGATTTAAATTAACTTTTGTATGGACTGATTCATCTTATCATATATATATATCTATATCTCTCTCTATATATATCTGGATCTAATTCTTTGCACCTGTCGTTACATTATTGGGTTATATCTTAAAACAAGTCTAGATCACACACTGCCTACAAGTCTTTACTTTGCAGAAGAATAATAGTAAATTTTCTTCCCCTTTAAAGGAGAATTTGATTATGTCTGGTTGGAGCTCTGTTTTATCTGGGACTAAAGTATAGATAGCTTGCACCCCACTTTAACTCACTCTTGAACAACAATCCTCCTCAAATTGGGGTGTGTAGTCAATCTCCTAAATGCCCCAACACTCAGAGTTTCTGATTTAGAAATTCTGGTAGGGCTCACACGTATACTTGGAATAGAGTCCCAGATAATGCTGATGCTAAAACTGCCATGGCACCATGGATGTTCCTAGATCCAATAAGGCAAATGGCACAGGGACTTGTGGCTTCCTTTCTCTACACCACAGTTGTTTTTATAGTAAATGAGCACAGCTTCTCATTTTCACTGAAGCATCTGGTGGCTGTGATAACCTTCTGACCTTGAGGCTGTGATTTCATGTATGGCTTCTCACTTCAATCACTCTTTGATCTTATGTCAGAGCTAATACTCACATGCAAATTCACAAGAAGGCAAAGGTCAACTGTACAACTCTAATCATACCTCCCTCATCACAAACTGTCCATACTCCCCACACCCTCAACTAACAAATGAAGTTCAAATGCCTTGGCTTCACATGCAAACGTCATCATTAGCAGGCCCTAATCTGCTTTCACCTTCTCATCCACATCCATGGAATTGGTGCTTTGTGAGATTAATCGTAAGTTCTGGATCCCATTCACTGTAGGATTCAGTGAAATGGAAATGTTGTTGGTTGACTTCTCTGTTCTTTTCATGTGCTCTCACTAGCATTGTTCACAAGACAACATTTTATTTTTGCAAATGCAGGAAGCCATATCCATTTCAGACCACAGGGCTGTAAAACGGTATTTGCAAGAG
>JAPYYD010006216.1:0-11346 GCA_028551405.1 Uromys caudimaculatus
AGGATCTTCTTGCTTTCATAGTCTCTGGTGAGAAGTCTGGTGTAATTCTGATAGGTCTGCCTTTATATGTTACTTGACCTTTTTCCCTGACTGCTTTTAATATTCTTTCCTTGTTTTGTGTATTTGGTGTTTTCACTATAATGTGACAGGACGAATTTCTTTTCTGGTCCAATCTATTTGGAGTTCTGTAAGCTTCTTGTATATTTAAGTTCATCTCTTTCTTTAGGTTAGGGAAGTTTTCTTCTATAATTTTTTTGAAGATATTTACTGGTCCTTTAAGTTGGGAATCTTCCCTCTCTTCTATACCTATTATCCTTAGGTTCTGTCTTCTCATTATGTCCTGGATTTCATGGATGTTTTGGGTTAGGAGTTTTTTGCATTTTGCGTTTTGTTTTACTGTTGTGTCAATGTTATCTTCTGCTCCTGAGATTCTCTCTTCTATCTCTTGTATTCTGTTGATTATGCTTGCATCAATGACTCCTGATCTCTTTCTTAGGTTTTCTAACTCCAGGGTTGTCTCCCTTTGTGATTCCTTTATTGTTTCTATTTCTATTTTTAGCTCCTGGATTGTTTTGTTCATTTCCTTTGTCTGTTTGATTATGTTTTCCTGTAATTCTGCCTGTTTGATTGTGTTTTCCTGTAATTCTTTAATGGATTTTTGTGTTTCCTCTTTAAGGGCTTCTACTTTTTTACCTCTGTTCTCTTGTATTTCTTTAAGGGCATTATTGATCTCTTTCTTAAAGTCTTCAATCATCATCATGAGAAATGATTTTAAATCTGAGTCTTGTTTTTCTAGTGTGTTGGGGTATCCAGGGCTTGCTGTGGTGGGACAGCTGGGTTCTGATGATGCCAAGTAGCCTTGGTTTCTGTTCCTTATGTTCTTGCCCTTGCCTTGTGCCATCTAGTTAACTCTGATGTTAGCTGGTCTTGCTCTGTCTGGCTGTGGCTTGTCCCTCCTGCAGGCCTCTGTATCAATACTCCTTGAAGACCAGCTCTCTCTGAGAGGTATTTGGGTTTGGAGAGCTGTGGCTCAGGGTCAGCTCTGGGGTGCAGACAGAAACCAGAAGGATCTTGTCCCCAGCTGTCCCTTGGTTCCTGTGTCTTGATGGCCCTGCAAAGGTCCCTCTTGATCCAGTGAGTTTGAACAGAAGTGGTGGTTTTGCCTGTGCTTGAAGGTGTGTCAGCACTCCTGGGATACCAGCTCTCTCCTGGAGCCCTGTGTAGGTTTCCAGGTCCCGGTGAGCAGTGGTGCTCGTCTTATCCCCACTCACGTCTTTTCCATGCTCCTGGGAGTCTAGCTTTCTCCCGGAACTATTTGGCTATGGAACCTTGGTGGTCCAGGCAAAGGTCTCCCGCCACAGATGGAAACCTGAATGTTTCTGTCCCTGACTTTTTCTCCTCAGTCTGTGTCCTGAGGGCCTGGGAGGCTAGCTTTCTCCCAGCACTAATTGGCTATGAAGCCCTGTGGCACAAGCTGAGGTTCCCAGCCACAGATGGAAACCAAAAGTTTCCTGTCCCCAACTTTTCCTCAGTCCCTTTGTCCCGCGAGTTCCTGGCGGGTCCCGGTGTGCTTGTCTTAACTCCACTCACAGCTTTTCCATGCTCCTGGAAGGGTAACTTTCTCCTGGTGCTACTTGGCTATGTAACCCTGGTCCTGGTTTCTTTTCTTCTCTTTCTTTTTTTTTTTAGAAATTTTTCCCTTCTTGATCTTTTGTTTGTTTTGATTTTCATTTTTGTGATTTTTTTTGGTGTGTTTCTTACATCTTGTTTTTCTTTTCTTTTTCTTGTTTGAAAGAGAGAGTGAAGAAAAAATAGAATGATATTGGATGGGTAAGAAAATGAGGAAGATCTGGGAGTAATTTAGAGAGGAAGAAACATGATCAAATATATCATATGAAAAAATGCTATAAAAATGGAAAAATCTAAGTATGTATACATATCCTGTGCATCTATTTCCTTACCCATCACTGTAGACATTGTGCTTATTTATAAAAAACAACTGGTGTATGTCATCTAATTCATGTTCATAAAAATGTTCTTCTATGTAATGTCTAAATAAAAATTGTATCTGAATATTGTTTTAGGATATCATCTTCTAAATACATTTGATCAGATTAAAGGATAGACATCATGGTTCCCACTTTTGTCTCATGGGGACAAAATTTGTGTTTGTGTTTATTATTTTATTTAGCTTTGTGTTTTCTCATTTTCTTATGTATTGCTTAATTGTATTTACAAAAATATTATCTGGTTGGGTGAAGCAAAAAACATTACTGTATTTTTGTGATCTTCATTTATGGAACAATTTGTTGGGCAGTTATATTTCAAAGTTTAAAGAATTTCCAAAAAATGAACTTGTTATACTACTGCTAGAATCATTTGGAATATTTGATCCCCAGATATACCTCTATCTCCAAACTTTATTAGAGTTATCTTGAAATTGACTTTATTATCCTAAGCAATTCTAAGATGTTGATGTGCAGAGATTTTGTTTTAAAAGATTGCTATGTCTTTTGGCCCTTTGTTTCAAGAAGCATTCTGTAAGGGGAGTATGGATTGGAAGACCAACACACACCAGATCACCTAAGCAATCTGGGTCTCCCGCTTGGGAGGAAAAAGTCAATAACTGGATCCTACTGTGAGATACGGACAATAACAATTACTGATAGGTATAACCAAGCCAGAGGTCCTTGAATATAAGAGAATCAGAATTACTTGGCAGTCTTATTAAAGCATAGATTATCAGTGTTCCATAATTTCTGACTGAGTAGCTCTGGAATAGGATCTAAAAATTTATATTTCTAACTTTGTCACCTATTAACAGTTGGTATAGGAACTTCTCACTGTGTACCATGCACCCAAAACTAGATTACTCTGTTGCTACCTATAAATAACAATAAATAATAAAGCAATATGAGAATTTTATGTAGATTTTCTCCTTTATGAACTCACATGGACTCAAGGTCAATGATTTGTCATAGTTGTACTTGAATTTGAATTTGTATTCAAATACAGCTTGTTCAGAACAAATGGGATAAATTATGCTGCTCTTTTTATTGTCGACAAAATGATTTATCTAAATAATTACTCAAGTTAGTAGTAGGACAAAGTTATTTCATCTAAATCACTTTGTTACTGAATAATAACAGTTGACAATTCACCTTTTCCTCTTCTTGTATCTCCTGCCAGGAAATTTATAATTCATTTGTGCACAATTGCCGTAACTGTTGCTGAGCTATATTTTCTCCAAGTATTTATATCATTCCTTCCTTTATTATGAAATTCTGAATCTGTAATATTAATTTTGATTATTAAAGTCCTATGTATACCTCATCTACTTATCACCTACAATTATGAAATATCTCAAATAGTCTGCCAAACACCAAACTAAATCAAAGGTAATAAGTAATATCTATATTAGAGGGAATAACAGGGAATAGGGGCATAGGACTGTTTTGTCTCATTGGTCAGTGACAAACGCTATAACTAGCATTAACTTTTATTAAGGAAGAATAAATTCCATCATGGCCTTGTCCATTATTTTATTGTGCTTAATATGTCCATTTATATAGAACTCTGTATAGTAAGCCCTCAGTCATTTCCCTAGGATAATGAATCTAGAAAATATTTAGATTATACTTATTTCTGATTATTCCAGATATATGTTATTTCTTCTACTTATGGGCCTTAGCTTTGGGAGATAGGCTAGAGGGAGGCTAAGAGGAATCTATTTCAGAAAATGTAATATCCTGCTTTCATGGAAGAGCTATACATAATCAGAGATAATAAAATATATTTACATTCCTTCAAGAGTTTCCATAATATCCCACAAAGCATTGGGTGCTCTTTAAAATGGACTTATGTATGCCAAGGGAATGAGCATAAAGAACACAGCACAGACATGATCAAGTAATGTAGCCTATGAAAAAAATCTAATTGCTCCTTGCTGAACCCATCAAACAAGATGTGTTGTCCCAGTAGGAAGCCTTATGGAAAGAACATTGCAATAAGCCTCCTGATGCTACTTATAACAAGCAGAAATGAGACTCCCAGCATCCATCACAAGACATTCAGATACATATCCATCTAATTGTTGAATATGTTCATCATCACTATCTATTTCTAGATACTGAGAATTGGTATTCACACATGGGTATTCAAGATTCTCAAAAAACATAAATTCATGAACTTATATGTACTTGGAAAACTGCCATACTCTGAACTCAATGAATATTTATTAAGCACCTAGTATGTTTATAGTACAATACTATGTATCTTAGGAGACTCACTGTCTAAAGAGTGAAATAAGCATAGTTTAAAGAAGCAGAAACAGGGTTTGAGATGTAAGTTGGTGTGACGGTAGTGGGTTTCTAAATGAAAATGAGATTAGTGAGACCCCATGTCTTTTTCTCAAGAGAATGCTTTCAAATTTGACTTTCTACAATATATTCTTTCTTCCTCCTCCATCTTCTCAAAAGCGCACTTTGTTGAGTAAATATTATCCAGTATAATATTTCAAGAGTGTAGTCCGTGCAATGTTACCTTAAATATATACTATTTTGGTGGAACATGGGCTAATATAATTTTGTAAATTTATTGTTTTGTAGTTTTGGCATAATACACAATTGAAAACTGCTTCAAAACATATATTGAACCATTAAATTAATAGCTATGGTAGTTTAGCAATATCAACCATAAAGAAATGACAGGATTTGAAGAAAATACTCAAATAGTAATACAGGGTTAGGAAATGCTTTTTCATAATCATAAGTGCATGATTATTTGAAAATACTAGAAAAGTATATGTAACCTATAATTGTATATTAAATTAAAACAAAACTAAGCTCCAAACAAAAGCCACTATTTCTGTCCACTAAAATGACTGTAAAATGCTATTTTAAAGAAGCAAATGGCAGGGGAAATACAGTGATTAAGAAAGGGATAGTTTTTAGACAACTTTGCCCCTAAACTTCCCTATTGTCAGACGCATTATTGAAAAGGAACTCTGCTCCATGAAATGAACTATTTTCTCTTCAGGGCAGCAAGTCAAATATTCACTTCTCATTAATAATTTATTGTGACAAATGTATTACTTTAAAGGTGCAGAAAGTCAATTAGACAATGGGATGTTGTATCTTCCTTTCAGCTTTTTAAATTGGCTTCCAAGTGTGACATTCATCAAAACCTTGATTTCTAATGTAAACTGAATTCCATGAGATGGATTTGTATTGATACTAGGCACAGTTGAGCAACCCCCACAGAGGTGGTAACTACATTGATCTGTGGGTATAAAGATAAGATTTAGAAGGTAGTAAGGAATTATTCTGGTCTAGCAAAGTGGCAGCAGTAGTTTTTTTCTAAGGTCCATGATCTCATTAGCCACAGGAAGATGACTAGATTTCTAGTACCAGTACCCCATATTATTTCTCTCCTGTGGTCCATGAGTCCAATTAGACAGTTTTGCTTGCCATTCACTCATATGTGAATGCCACTTATGGTACTTTAAAGGGTATGTTGCAATGCTGGTCATTGTCATGACTCATAGGTGATACAGCTAGGTAGGACTATTAATTTCTTCCCTTCTTCGATAGCTTCCATATTATTTTGTGGAACTATGGAAGCTAGGCCACATTTAGAAGGTTTTCAAGTTATATCAAGCTCAAATTATCCAAGTCCTATGTCCTGAGTGCAGAGGGTTTTGTACTAAGGGCTTACCTTCAATCTCTGAGAGGCAACCAAGGGCTTCACCAATAGTCTATATTGTTTTGGGGAGTCACTTGGGATACTCTGTCAAACCATGTGAAAGGTTTCTTTTATCTGGTAGTGGCATTTGAGTTAGTTCACGATTCTTCTTTTGTTTTTTTATTTTTGATACTTTATATTTACATTTCAAATGTTTTCCCCTTTCCAGGTGTCCCCTTTGCAAACCCCCATCCCATCCCCCCTCCCCCTACCTCTATGAGGGTATTCCCCAACTCACCCACACACTCCTGACTTCCCTCCTTGGTATTCCTCTATACTGGGGAATCTAACACTCTCATACCCAAAGGCCTCTCCTCCCACTGATAGCCAACAAGGCCCTCCTCTGCCACATATGTGGCCAGCACCATAGGTCCCTCCATATGCATTCTTTGGTTGGTGGTCCAGTCTCTGGGAGCATCAGGGGTCAGGTCAGTTGACACTGTTGCTCCCTCCCCATGGGGCTGCAAACTCCCTCAGCTCCTTCAGTCCCTTCTCTAACTCTTCTATCTGGGACCCGATGCTCATCCAACAGTTACTGTGAATTGAATCATGGGTGTTCCGAACTTTTGGGCTAATAGCCGCTTATCAGTGAGTACATACCTTGTTTGTTCTTTTGTGACTGAGTTACCTCACTCAGGATGATATTTTCAAGTTCCATCCATTTGTCTATGAATTTCATGAAGTCATTGTTTTTAATAGCTGAGTAGTGCTCCATTGTGTAAATGTACCACATTTTCTGTATCCATTCTTGGGTTGAGGGACACCTGGTTTGTTTCCAGATTCTGGCTATTATAAATATGGCTGCTGTGAACATAGTGGAGCATGTGTCTTTATTGCATGTTGGGAGCATCTTCTGGGTATATGCCCAGGATTGGTATAGCTGGGTCCACAGGTAGTATTATGTCCAATTTTCAGAGGGTCTGCCAAACGGATTTCCAGAGTGGTTGTACCAGCTTGCAATACCACCAGCAATGAAGGAGTGTTCCTCTTTCTCCACATCCTCACCAGCATCTGCAGTCACCTGAGTTTTTGATCTTAGCCATTCTGACTGGTGTGAGGTGGAATCTCAGACTTGTTTTGATTTGCATTTCCCTCATGACTAAGGATGTTGAGCATTTCTTTAGGTGCTCCTCAGCCGTTCCAGGTTCCTCAGTTGAGAATTCTCTGTTTAGCTCTGTTCCCCATTTTTTGATAGGGTTATTTTGTTCTCTGGAGTCTATCTTCTTGAGTTCTTTGTATATATTGGATATTAGCCCTCTAACGAACATAGGATTAGTAAAGATCTTTTCCCAATCTGTTGGTTGCCGTTTTGTCCTATTGACAGTGTCCTTTGCCTTACAGAAGCTTTGCAATTTTATGAGGTCCCATTTGTTGATTGTTGATCTTAGAGCGTAAGCCATTGGTGTTCTGTTCAGGAACTTTTCCCCTGTGCCCATATGTTCCAGATTTTTCCCCAATTTCTCTTCTATTAGACTCAGTGTATCTGGTTTTATGTGGAGGTCCTTGATCCACTTGGAATTGAGCTTTGTACAGGGAGATAGGAATGGACCAATTTGCATTCTTCTACATGTAGACCGCCAGTTGAACCAGCACCATTTGTTGAAAATGCTGTCTTATTTCCACTGGGTGGTTTTAGCTCCTTTGTTGAAAATCAAGTGACCATAAGTGTGTGGATTCATTTTTGGGTCTTCAATTCTATTCCATTGATCTACCTGCATGTCACTGTACCAATACCATGCAGTTTTTATCACTACTGCTCTGTAGTACAGCTTGAGGTCAGAGATGCTGATTCTCCCAGGAGTTCTTTTGTTGTTGAGAATGGTTTTTGCTATCATGGGTTTTTATTTATTCCATATGAATTTGAGAATTGCTCTTTCTAAGCGTATGAAAAATTGAGATGGAATTTTGATGAGGATTGCATTCAGTCTGTAGATTGCTTTCAGCAGGATGGCCATTTTTACTATATTAATCCTCCCAATCCATGAGCATGGGAGATCTTTCCATCTTCTTAGGTCTTCTTCGATTTCTTTCTTCAGAGACTTGAAGTTCTTGTCATACAGATCTTTCACTTGTTTGGTTAGAGTCACACCAAGATACTTTACATTGTTTGTGACTATTGTGAAGGGTGTCATTTCGCTAATTTCTTTCTCAGCCTGTTTATCCTTTGAGTATAGGAAGGCTACTGATTTCTTTGAGTTAATTTTATATCCCGCCAATGTGCTGAAGTTTTTTTATCAGCTGTAGCAGTTCTCTGGTGGAGTTTTTGGGTCACTTAAGTATAAGATCATATCATCTGCAAATACTGATATTTTGATTTCTTCCTTTCCAATTTGTATCCCTTTGACCTCCTTTTGTTGTCTAATTGCTCTAGCTAAACTTCAATTACTATATTGAATAGATAGTGAGAGAGTGGACAGTCTTGTCTAGTCCCTGATTTTAGTGGGATTGTTTCGAATTTCTCTCCATATAGTTTGATGTTGGCTACCGGTTTGCTGTATATTGCTTTTACTATGTTTAGGTATGAGCCTTGAATTCCTGATCTTTCTAAGACTTTTATCATAAAGGGATGTTGAATTCTGTCAAATGCTTTTTCAGCATCTAATGAAATGATCATGTGGTTTTTTTCTTTGAGTTTGTTTATGTAGTGGATTACAATGATGGATTTCTAGGTATTGAACCATCCCTGTATCCCTGGGATGAAGCCTACTTGATCATGATGAATGATTGCTTTGATGTGTTCTTGGATTCGGTTTGCGAGAATTTTGAGTATTTTTGCATTGATATTCATAAGGAAAATTGGCCTGAAGCTTTGTTTCTTTGTTGGGTCTTTGTGAGGTTTTGGTATCTGTGTAACTGTGGCCTCATAGAAGGAATTGGGTAGTGTTCCTTCTGTTTCTATTTTGTGGAATAGATTGAAGATTATTGGTGTTAGATCTTCTTTGAAGACCTGATAGAATTCTGCACTAAATCCATCTGGTCCTGGGATTTTTTTTTGATTGGGAGACTTTTAATGACTGCTTCTATTTCTTTAGGGGTTATGGTACTGCTTAGATGGTTTATCTGAGCCTGACTTAAATTTGGTATTTGGAATCTGTCTAGAAAATTGTCCATTTTATCCAGGTTTCCCAATTTTGTTGAGTATAGGCTTTTGTAGTAGGATTTCAGGATTTTTTTAATTTCTTCAGATTCTGTTGTTATGTCTCCCTTTTCATATCTGATTTTGTTAATTTCGATACTGTCTCTGTGTCCTCTCTGGCTAAGGGTTTGTCTATCTTGTTGATTTTCTCAAAGAACCAGCTCCTGGTTTTGTTGATTCTTTGTATAGTTCTTTTTGTTCCTACTTGGTTTATTTCAGCCCTTAATTTTATTATTTCCTGCCTTCTACTCCTCTTGGGTTTATTAGCTTCTTTTTGTTCTAGAGCTTTCAGGTGTGCTGTTAAGCTGCTAGTGTATACTCTCTCCAGTTTCTTTTTGGAGGCACTCAAAGCTATGAGTTTTCCTCGTAACACTGCTTTCATTGGCTCCCATAATTTTGGGAATACTGTACTTTCATTTTCATTAAATTCTAGGAAGTCTTTAATTTTTTTTCTTTATTTCTTCCTTGACCAAGTTGTCATTGAATAGAGCATTGTTCAGCTTCCATGTGTATGTGGGCTTTCTGTTGTTTTTGCTGCCATCAAAGACCAGCCTTATTCCATAGTGATCTGATAGGAGGCATGGGATTATTTCAATCTTCTTATATCTGTTGAAATTTGTTTTGTGCCCAATTACATGTCAATTTTGGAGAAAGTACCATGAGATGCTGAGAAGATGGTATATTCTTTTGATTTAGGATGTAATGTTCTATAGATATCTGTTAAATCCATTTGGTCCATAACTTCTGTTAGTTTCACTGTGTCTCTGTTTAGTTTGTGTTTCCAAGATCTGTCCATTGATGAGAGTGGGGTGTTGAAGTTTCCAACTATTATTGTGTGAGGTGCAATGTGTGCTTTGAGCTTTAGTAAAGTTTCTTTTATGAATGTGGGTGCCCTTGCATTTGGAGCATAGATGTTCAGAATTGAGAGTTCTTCTAGGTAGATTTTTCCTTTGATGAGTATGAAGTGTCCTTGCTTATCTTTTTTGATGACTTTTGGGTGATAGTCGATTTTATCCAATATTAGAATGGCTACTCCAGCCTGTTTCTTGGGACCATTTGCCTGGAAAATCGTTTGTCAGCCCTTTACTCTGAGGTAGTGTTTGTCTTTAACATTGAGGTGTGTTTCCTGTATGCAGCAAAATGCTGGGTCCTCTTTATGTATCTAGTCTCTTATCTAATTGGGGAATTAAGTCCCTTGATGTTAAAGAGATATTAAGGAATAGTGATTGTTGCTTACTGTTATTTTCAATGTTATTTTTATATTTGTGTGGCTATCTTCTTTTGGGTTTGTTGAAAGATTACTTTCTTGCTTTTTCTAGAGTGTAGTTTCCCTCCTTGTTTTGGCATTTTTCATCCATTAGCCTTTGTAGGGCTGGGTTTGTGGAAAAATATTGTGTCAATTTGGTTTTGTCATGGAATATCTTGGTTTCACAATCTATGGCAATTGAGAATTTTGCTGGGTATAGCATCCTGGTCTTGTACTTGTGTTCTCTTAGGGTCTGTATGAGATCTGTCCAGGGTCTTCTAGTTTTCATAGTCTCTGGTGAGATGTCTGGTGTAATTCTGATAGTTCTGCCCTTATATGTTACTTGACCTTTTTCCCTTACTGCTTTTAATATTCTTTCCTTGTATTGTGCATTTGGTGTTTTGACTATTATGTGACGGGAAGGATTTTCTTTTTTGGTCCAGTCTATTTGGAGTTCTGTAGGCTTCTTGTATGTTCATGGGCTTCCCTTTCTTTAGGTTAGGGAAGTTTTCTTCTAGAATGTTGTTGAAGATATTTACTGGTCCTTTAAGTTGAGAATCTTCACTCTCCTCTATACCTATTATCCTTAGGTTTGATCTTCTCATTGTGTCCTGGATTTCCTGGATGTTTTAGATTAGGAGTTTTTTGTATTTTGCATTTTCTTTGACTGTTATGTCAATGTTTTCTATGGTATCTTCTGCACCTGAGATTCTTTCTTCTATCTCTTGTATTCTGTTGGTAATTCGTGCATCTATGACTCCTGATCTCTTTCCTAGGGTTTCTATCTCCAGGGTTGTCTCCTTTTGTTATTTCTTTATTGTTTCTATTTCCATTTTTAGACCTTGAATGGTTTTGTTCATTTCCTTCACTTGTTTGATTGTGTTTTCTTGTATTTCCTCTTTAAGGACTTCTAGCTGTTTACCTGTGCTCTCTTGTATTTCTTTAAGGGAGTTATTTCCTTCTTAAAGTTTTCTATCATCATCATGAGAAGTGATTTTAAATCTGAATCTTGCTTTTCTGGAGTGTTGGGGAATCCAGGGCTTGCTGTGGTGGGAGAACTGTGTTCTGATGGTGCCAAGGTGCCTTTGTTTCTTTTTCTTATGTTTTTGCCCTTGCCTTTCACCATCTTGTTATCTCTGGTTTTAGCTGGTCTTGCTCTCTCTGACTGTGCCTTGTCCCTCCTGCAAACTTTTATGTCAGTACTCCTTGGAGACCAGTTTTC
>JAPYYD010006217.1:0-11346 GCA_028551405.1 Uromys caudimaculatus
AGTAGCCTTCCTGTACTGGAAGGATAAACAGGCTGAGAAAGAAATTAGGGAAATGACACCCTTCACAATTGTCACAAACAATATAAAGTATCTTGGTGTGAGTCTAACCAAGCAAGTGAAAGATCTGTATGACAAGAACTTCAAGTCTCTGAAGAAAGAAATTGAAGAAGACCTCAGAAGGTGGAAAGCTCTCCCCTGCTCATGGATTGGCAGGATTAATATAGTAAAAATGGCCATCCTGCCAAAAGCAATCTACAGATTCAATGCAATCCCCATCAAAATTCCAATTCAATTCTTCATAGAGTTAGACAGAGAAATTCTCAAATTCATTTGGAACAACAAAAGACCCAGGATAGCAAAAGCTATTCTCAACAACAAAAGAACGTCTGGGGGAATCAGCATTCCTGACCTCAAGCTGTACTAAAGAGCAATAGTGATAAAAACTGCATGGTATTGGTACAGTGACAGGCAGGTAGATCAATGGAATAGAATTGAAGACCGAGAAATGAACCCACATACCTACGGTCACTTGATTTTTGACAAAGGAGCCAAAACCATCCAGTGGCAAAAAGACAGCATTTTCAACAAATGGTGCTGGTTCAACTGGCAGTCTATATGTAGAAGAATGCAAATTTATCCATTCCTATCTCCCTGTACAAAGATCAAGTCCAAGTGGATCAAGGACCTCCACATAAAACTAGATACACTGAATCTAATAGAAGAGAAAGTGGGGGAAAGTCTTGAACACATGGATAGAGGGGTAAAGTTCCTGAACAGAACACCAATGGCTTATGCTCTAAGATCAAGAATCGACAAATGGGACCTCATGAAATTGCAAAGCTTCTGTAAGGCAAAGGACACTGTCAATAGGACAACATGGCAACCAACAGATTGGGAAAAGATCTTTACCAATCCTAAGTCTGATAGAGGACTAATATCCAACATACACAAAGAACTCAAGAAGATAGAGTCCAGAAAACCAAATAACCCCATCAAAAAATGGGGAACGGAGCTAAACAGAGAATTCTCAACTGAGGAAATCCGTAGGGCTGAGAAGAACCTAAAGAAATGCTCAACATCCTTAGTCATCAGGGAAATGCAAATCAAAACAAGTCTGAGATACCACCTCACACCAGTCAGAATGGCTAAGATCAAAAACTCAGGTGACAGTCGATGCTGGCGAGGATGTGGAGAAAGAGGAACACTCCTCCATTGTTGGTGGGGTTGCAAGCTGGTACAACCACTCTGGAAATCAGTTTCGAGGACCCTCAGAAAAATGGACATAATATTACCTGAGGACCCAGTTATACCACTCCTGTGCATATACCCAGAAGATGATCCAACATGTAATAAAGACACATGCTCCACTATGTTCATAGCATCTATATTTATAATAGCCAGAAGCTGGAAACAACCCAGATGTCCCTCATCAGAGGAATGGATACAGAAAATGTGGTACATTTACACAATGGAGTACTACTCAGCGATTAAAAACAATGACTTAATGAAATTTGCAGGCAAATGGATGGAACTTGAAAATATCATCCTGAGCAAGGTAACTCAGTCACAAAAGAAGGAACATGGTATGTACTCACTGATAAGTGGATATTAGCCCAAAAGTTCAGAATGCCCAAGTTTCACTTAACAGTAACTGCTGGACTGAGAGTGAGGTCCCAGATGGAGGAGTTGGAGAAAGGTCTGAAGGAGCTGAGGGAATTTGCAGCCCCATGGAGGGAGTAAGAGCATCAATGGGCCTGACTCCCCCCCCCCCCGGGTCTTCCTGGAGGCTGGGCCACCAACCAAAGAATATACATGGAGGGACCCATGGTTCGGACCACATATGTGGCAGAGGAGGGCCTTGTTGGCCATCAGGGGGAGGAGAGGCCCCAGTAAAGGGGAATGTTAAGGTGGGAATATAGGAGTCGGCGGGAGGGAGTGGGTGGGAGGTGGAATTTCCTCATAGAGATGGGGGAGGGGGAAGGGATAGGTGGTCTCCAAAGAGGAGACCTAGAAAGAGGGAAACATTGGAAATGTAAATAAAGTATCAAATAAAAAAGAAAAGAAAAAAAAAACTCAGGTGACAGAAGATGCTGGTGAGGATGTGGAGAAATAGGAACACTCCTCCATTGCTGGTGGGATCGCAAGCTGGTACAACCACTCTGGAAATCAGTTTGGCAGACCCTCAGAAAATTGGACATAATACTACCTGAGGACCCAGCTATTTTACTCCTGGGCATATACCTAGAAGATGCTCCAACATGTAATAAAGACACATGCTCCACTATGTTCATAGCAGCCATATTTATAATAGCCAGAAGCTGGAAAGAACCCAGATGTCCCTAATCAGAGGAATGGATACAGAAAATGTGGTACATTTACACAGTGGAGTACTACTCGCTATTAAAAACAATGACTTAATGAAATTTGCAGGCAAATGGATGGAACTTGAAAATATCATCCTAAGCAAGGTAACTCAGTCACAAAAGAAGGAACATGGTATGTACTCACTGATAAGCGGATATTAGCCCAAAAGTTCAAAATGCCCAAGTTTTACTTTACAGTAACTGCCGAACTGAGAGTGAGGTCCCAGATGGAGGAGTTGGAGAAAGGTCTGAAGGAGCTGAGGGAGTTTGCAGCCTCATGGAGGGAGCAACAGTGTCAACTGGCCTGATCCCCCGATGCTAATGGAGACTGGATCACCAACCAAAGAATACACAAGGAGGGGCCTGACCCCCCCCCCGTCCTCCTGGAGGCTGGACCACCAACCAAAGAATACACATGGAGGGACCCATGGCTCAGACCACATATGTGGCAGAGGAGAGCCTTGGTGGCCATCAGTGGGAGGAGAGGCCCTTGGGCCTGAGGGGGTTAGATGCTCCAGTATAAGGGAATGCCAAGGAGGGAAGACAAGAGTAGGTGGGTGGGTGGGAGGTGGAATACCCTAATAGAGGCAGGGGGAGGGGAAGAGGATAGGGGGTACCAAAGGGGAGACCTGGAAAGTGGGAAACATTTGAAATGTAAATAAAATATCAAAAAAATAAAAAAAAATTTTTAAAGAGTCCAATAAAAGTACTAAACTGAAAGCTATATACACAGGGAACCTGGTGCAGACCTGTGCAGGCTGCCCCAGTCTCTGTGAGTTTATATGAGCTTTGCTCAGTTGATTAGGAGGGCCTTGTTGTTCTGGTGTCCTCCATGATCTATGGCTCTTATGCTCTTTCTCCCTTCTCTTCCCCGGAGTCCCTTGGGCTCTGAGGGGAGGGATTTAAAATGATGGAGACACACAATTTAGAGCTCTGTATGAGGAGCAATGAATTGTGAAAGGCAGCTTGGTTGGACTATTTTCAGTTATACAGAAGTCAGAAACTTCCATGCTGTCAAATGCTCTGGGAGTACTAGCCTAGTGCTGGGATTGCTGTTCAGTTAAGGTACCCTAATTTGGAGCAACGAGCATGTGTGCCCCCTCCCCCCAGCATGTACTTAATGTACCCAACACCATCCATACTACATGAGCTCTAGAATGTTTTATAGCATATGACTTGAGCTGTGTTGTATCAGCGGCACCTCTGGTTTCAGGCTGACTCCAAAAGCTCAGGTGTTACCTGAGTTGGACTTCTGCTGTGGACCCGGATGAGGTTTAACTTTTACTCCGCCTCCTTCCTCTATCTGGCTGCTGTATTATGTGAGCACTGTCAAAAACTGTGCCGGAAAATCACCTCTTTAATGTACTTGGTACAGTTGCCTTTGTGGTACACTGCATTTTTTTTTTGTTATATATATGAAAATGATGATGCCATATTGATTTCAAAAATATTAAGTGTCCAACTCCTGAGCATCACAGAATGTAATCAGGTGCACGTCAGGGTTGAATTCACATGCTCATTCTCCCCTGCTGTTGATTGGTAGATGGTTCTAGGAAGATGAAAACAGTGCAAGCCAGAAGACAGAAAGCTAACACAAAATCTATCTTATGTGGTAAGTTCTTAGGCATTGTGGAAGAAATCGAAAAGCTTGGGGATGTGCTTTTCAGGGAAAGTAAATAGTAGTTGCTGATGCACTGGCTTTCTGAGGCAAGTAAAAGGATGTCAAACCCTGCAGCTAACTCAATGAACTCCGACGATCTCTCTGTCCTGTTGGTGTTACCCCCTATTTCCCAGCTAAGGAAGATGGGGATGAGACATTTCATTCACAGTCCCACGATATACATAACTGTGGCTTGGGGATTTAGCCTCCCCTTCTCACTTCACAATACACTGCCCATCCCATTTTTTTTTCCTTTCCTAATTAAAAAAAAATTGGGGGGGGAATGCTGTCTATAGAGTGCTCCCCCTCCCCCTCATGTAGGGTGAAGTAAAAGCTGAGAAATTGAAGTATTCACAGTCCCTTTGGAAGACAGGGTTTTATGATTTAAAGTCCCAGTGGCCTGCAGGTTCCCCTGGGGGGGGGGTTCATGTCAGGATAGCTTGCTCCTCCACTGGCATGGAGCACCGCAGATATATGTTATCTTCTCAGACCGCCTGCCTCCAGGGAGTTTCTGAGGGTTTTCTAATGGGGCCACATGCAGTTTGGGTAGCCATCTAACATACATCCACTTCAAGCAATGGCTCATGTACTAGAATATTCTGACACCTTCGAGGGAAGCCCATGATGTTCCGGTGAACTTGGTCATGGCCACACTAATGCTACTTATCAGCATTTCACCTTGACCAGCAGCCCCCTTCCTCCACAGCTGCCTGTCCCCAGATGCTTTGCAGTGCTGAGGACAGAATCCAGGGCTTCGCTCCACATTATGATACTGGGCTTATGCTGCTTCTTTCTTTGCCCACTACTCTCTTCCTCCTCTGCAGTTAGAATCCAGAGGTCTCCTGCAAAGTGCATGGCAGTCAGCGAAAGGGAAACCTGTCCTCTGAGGCCCATGCACAAATGTCAGGGGCCTTTCCATGGTTCAGCACCCCAGAAAGACACCAGCTTCCTGCATTGGAAGACTACAGACTCAGGGTCTCCGTCTGATTATCTACACTATAAAACCCATGGTCGACCAAGTAATCAAGTTTTATAAATACACAAAAGACATTATAAGGCATATGACGCCTTTTAAGAAAAATAATAGGTATGTGTGTTAGCCACTGTCAGGAGTGGGGGAAATTCAGTAACCCTCTTCCTGACAGATTTCCTAGGCTTTTTCCTGCTTTTGGAAGTTTGGGGAGGTTAGGATTGAAGATTCAGCCTAATGTGGTTGTGAGCTGGCTGATGTAAGCTCTGGAAGCCAAACTCTGATCCTCTGCTAGAGTAGCAAATGCTCTTAGTAAGTGAACCATCTATATACCCAGTTCCCCAATGTTTATTTCTTTCATTTTTATTTTTATTGTTTTATTTATTTTTTACCAAAACTTTTGTGTAAGCTATTTAAAGATTTCTATCCTTGTACTTACTCAAAAGAAAGCTCTTTGAAAAAATCAAATGACTCCCTATTCAATTATGAACAGATTTATCCACCCATTTTACACCTATATCATGTATATACTGTGAACTGTGGCCCAAATATTGTTTTTTAAAAAGTTTGAATATTTACATATTTACCTTCACTCCAACAGGAATAAGGGACCATATCAACATCCTCGGTGATAAGAACTGGACCAAATATTTCATGTGGAATGTAATAGAGATTAACTATGAAAATCTGGGGTAACTATATTTTCTTATACAGATTATTTAAATTTTTGGAGGGGGTAATGGTGTGTGTCTTTGTTGTTGTTGCTGCTTGTTTTGTTGTTGTTGTTGTTGTTTGTTTGATTGGTTGGTTTTTAGTTGTCTGAGGCAGAATTTCACTGTGTGGCCCTCACTGTCCTGAAACTAGAGCTGTAGGCCAGGCTGGACTCGAACTCACAGAGTTCTGCCTGCCTCTGCTTCCCAAGTGCTGTGATTAAAGACATGCACCACCGCTTCTCGGCTGTTTGTTTTTTGACAGTGTCATTAACTAGATCAGACCCAGTCTCAAGATCTTGGTTGTACTTGAACAATGGCTACCTAGCACTCAGTGTACTAATAGGGATTCTTGAACTAACAGCCACCAAGCCAATCATGTCCGCTTAACTTTGAGCCCACGCTCTGAGCAGCCGGTGGTGGGTGGGGGGTGAGGCCAAAAGAAATTTCTACATGGTCACACAAGAATCCTTGGTCAGTGTGTGTTCTTCCCTTTCTCCCATACTATATTTCCAAATTATTTTGCAGTTTCACACAGTCTACCTGTCATGGTAATATCTATAATCTGTGAGGAATAGGCAGCCCGCGTATGTGTATGTGTGCGCATGCGTGAATACAAGTTAAAACCCCCACATACCCCTTTCCCCTCACAACCCCTCCCTAGGTACCTCAGGTTCTGGGCCACACCCCGCCACTTGTGTGACTAAACAAACACCATCTATTGCAACAAGTGAGCAGAAAGTCACTAGTAGTCACTGAGGAAAGAGCCAGTAGCGTCCATCTTGGGGGGTGGTGTAAGGACGTCGAACGTAAGACACATGGAGAACTTGTGGAGCATGCGCACAAGTTCTCCGATGTCGTCATCTCTCACCCGGGCCCTTCCTTTCGGCTTCCGTCTGGACCAGTAGCAGACGCCAGGCTTCGAGGTCCTTCGTTCCTAGGGCCTCAAAGCTGTTGGTGGCTACAGCCTGGTTCCAGTCATGGCCCACCGGGCCTCTTTTGACCACACTGTGCATTGTGAGGAGGAAACAAATGTTGGAGCCCAGGTAGGGGCTGTGGCCTCCACCTCAACCGAGGAGGCCCCAGGCGCTGTAGTGGTGGTGCAGGCGGCGGGCAGCGGCCATGGCAGTCGAGGAACCATAGGCTGTGTCACTGTGTGTGAGCGCAATGTCGAGGGTTATCTGAGACAGGAGAGTGAGAGCGACCCCGAGGAGAGTGATGAGGATGATGAAGATGACTTGAGCAACAGCGACCACGATACTTCGGATGCCGAGCCGGAGGAGGCAGGTTCCTCCGTGGCTGCTGCTGCTCCTCCAACTGCTCCTGCTGCCGCTGCTATTCAGATTCCGGGACCCCACCGTTCCCGCTGCCGCCGCCGGCGTCGTCGTCGAACCCCATTCCAGTTCACACAGTGGCAGGTGGAGGAAATGGAAAACCTGTTTGAAGAGACCCAGTACCCGGATGTGCTTACAAGGTATGTGGCTTGCACCAGGAGCTCCCCCAACCTTCGTGGGCTTTGGCTCATGTTGAGGGCCCTTCGGTTCTTCCAGGTCCTGTTTTCCCTATGGCCGTCCAAGCCACGGGTGCCTTGGGTGGGCATCAGGGGGCAGTATCAGCTAGTGTGCAGTGCTGGTGTGAATCAAGTGTACCTTCTGGTTGGCACCGCTTCTTTCCAGTTATATTTCAGTTTCTGTAAAGAGAGAGAGAAATGAGTATATCATGCTAAATTACTTTAATAGCTCAAAGTTCACCAGCATTAACTATTTGCTTTTTGTTGGGTGATCCTCACCAGGAGTCTTGTCACCTTTTCAGGGACTGTGTACCCATCCATCAACTCCTTTCCGTTTCCCTTTTCCCTCCCCTAGTGCTTTGCATCTTACTATGTTTTCTTTCTTTGAATTTAAGCCCCCGAAGTAACTGAAATTATGCCACCTTTAGCCTAAGACTGGTACTTTTTTTTCCAGAATTACCTCCCTTTTAAAAGTTGGGCATTATTCCCTGATATTGGTAGCTGATGTTTTGTTTTAAGGCTGTGTGTGTGCATTTCTAAATACATAAATACAAGCTGTTCAGTCTGTATTAATGTTAGTTTTATTTATATATATATACGTATATATATATATATATATATATATATATATATATGTTTTCAAGGCTGTACTGCTCCCTGGAAGATTATTTCTCCCTTTGCTAGCATTCCTTGTCTGTAATCCTTCTAGGTTGAGACTGTGGCATACCTCGTTCACATCAGCATGTCTCTTGTTGTCCTTGTTCAGCTCATGTTTAGGCAGTCATGTTGCTGAGATTTTATGGATGTTTCTGACACAGTCTCACAGCAAACTCCCTGGTCCTCTGGCTCTTAGAATCTCTCCTCCTCCTCTTCTGCAATGTTCCCTGAGACATTGTTGTGGGAGTTGTTTTGTAAATCTGTCCGTTGGAACTGGACTCCACAACTCTGCATTTTGCTTGATTGGTTGTCGCTGGTTGTGGTTTTCTGTAATGGTCTCTATCTGTTGGAAACAGAAGTTTCTTTGATGAGAGGTGAGGACTAACTTATCTGTGGATATAAGGAGAAATATTTAGAATGAAGTTAGGGAAGGTAGCCCTCATGCAGGTTAGTGCTCCAGGACCTCTGGGCTGCATGTCGGAAGTGCATGGTGTCTTTGGCAAAAGGGAGTTAACCTGCCTCCTCTGGGGGCAACCAAGTGTAAACTATGAAACTTTGACCACAGTTCAAAATAAGGTTTCTCTTCCTTGATGTTAGGGGTTTTGTTCAATGGTCTTTGGCTCTTAGAAGGAGCACAGTTATCTCAGGTAGGAAATTTTTATTTAAACTATATATGTATTTATACACTGACTTAACTGTATTATAGGTACTTTTAGGTACTTTTAGTAACTAGAGTTACTAGTTTGATTCCTTACGACTTTTTCAGACATCCTGTTATTTTATCCTCCTATCTCCATCTTCTGTATTTGTCTCCCTTCTTTCTCCCAAATTAGACCCTAGCCCATTTTTCTCATTTCCCTCTTCAGATCATTTGTCCCTTGCTATTCCCCTCTCAGTTTCTCCTGCAGCCCCACCAGCCACTGTCCAACTTTACTTTCCTGGTTTCTGAAGTTCCTCCATGTTATCCTGTTCAAACTTTTGATGTCATCCTTTGATACTCAGAACTTTTTCCATGATTGTAGTTGTCTGTTGTTGCTGCTGCTATTGTTTGTTTCCTTCCTCTGTCCTGTATTCTTGCTTTAGAAATTCAGTTATACTGGTGTTGGTGTCAGAAGTGTGGAGTGCTGCTGTGCAACTGCAGTGATAGACCAGTTTTGCTTTTGAAATTAGTACAATTTGCTCAGCATAGAGCTCTGCGTTTATTTTTATAGTTTTAATGGTATGTTAAAATTATTCATCACAGCTAGTGGTTACAAACTTTTGTAATAAGGTGAGACCATTTTAAAGTAAGGCTGGTTCTGAGAATGAAAAACTAAATGTTTGAGGAGTTTTAAGGGAAGATGGTGGATATTTAAAAAACACAGACATCATATATGAGGTTGCATTTCACATAAAACACTGAATGCTATATATTTGTGGTTTTCTTTCCACAGGGGAGAGCTTGCAAGAACTTTGAATGTGCCTGAAGTCAAAGTGAAGGTCAGTAAATTAAAAGAAAAAAATGCAATTGGGAAGTCAATCTGTGGCCTTCCTTGAGATTTGGATAGCCTTGTCCTAGGCACTTTTAAATTAATGGGTTTCATTTTCTTTTTATGTTGGCAAACAAAATGTTTTATTTATTTTTTTTTAGTGTGTGTATGTGCACATAAGTGTACTTGTTCATTCATGCATATGGGTGCATAAGCACACTGTCATGCATGGTATACTTACGGAGGTCAGTGAACAACCTCAAATATGTCATCATTTTCTACCTTATTTAAATGCAGGTCTCTTCATTGCTAAGCACTACACAAGTCAGATCAGCTGGTCTATACATTTCCAGGAATTTTTGTTTCTATCTCTCACTCATTGTAGGAACTCTACCACTTCCAGCTTTACATGGGTTCTGTGGGATTTGGACTCAGTCCATGAGCTTACGTTGAAAGTATTCCCTAATTCATTTCTCTAAACCCCAAACAAGTGTTGAATTTTTCATTTTCAGGTTGTAAAACAGAATGTAGGTGTTCTAGCTTGTAGTTCTTTCCCATTACTGCAGAAAATCTGATAAACAATCACATAAAAGAAAAAAACCTCTTTCCTACTCTGTGTGAATGCATATATAACATATAATATATGTCTAGGTATGAACATGTGCATAAATATCTGATAATTTTAAGTTCATATCCTTTTTTCTTTGCTGCGATTAAGAGAAACTATCTACATGGAGTCATTTTGGGTGTGATATGACCTTGGAAATATTTAAATTAATTCAAGGGGTGCCAGTGGTAGTGAAATTTGGAGCAGAGACTTGGCAGACTTAAGCATAATTCATTGCTATTTTAACATTGTTTCTTTCTTTCAAGGTTAGAGGTATCTGTGTATTTTTAGGGGGTCTCAGGTAAATCAGATTGGCCTTAAATTCACTGTGTATCTAAGGATGACCTTGAACAAACAGTTCTTTTGCCTCTACCTCCTGAGGGCTGAGTTTATTGAGGTGTAATACACACCTTGCAACATCTTTACATAAAAGAGATATCATCTCTAAGTAGGCAGCCTTCCTATCATATGTTGCTCATCATGATGCAATTCTTGTGTCTGAGCTAGCCAGAGACTTAGACCCCTTGCCCTTTGATCCTAAGTCATCCCTATTTATCTGTTTTGTGTCCAGAACATCAGGGTTAAAAGTACTAAATTTCACAGGAAAAAAAAACAAACAATAAAACAGAGTCTGCATCTAACTGACTGGCAAAACTGGAAGGAGACCCGAGAGTCTTCATGGCTAACCCTTTTGTCATATCTGAGTATGGGGATAATAGAGAGTTGCATCCCTTAATTTTGATTTTCTAGCATTCTGTATTGTATCCAACCTGCTAAAGTAGTTATATTAGTGTTGAGAGGCCTGGACAAATTGTCTAAAACTTAAAAATATTACTATTAAACTAATTTCAGCTAACTTACTAAGGAGGAAAACTTCGTGGAGAATTATATAAAGTCAAAATACAGGTTTCAAATTCCAGTGGCAAATGCATAAGTGAGTCTTTGCATAAATGGAAACCTGGGAAGTTTCTTTATTGTTTAAAGGGTATTACTTTGAAGATGTAGGTTTTGTTCAATTTGTAGAGGATGAACTTCACTTCAAGGCAGTCATACCTGTCTTATTCACAGTGATTACATAGTTGATCTCAAGTATCCTTGAGACAGCAAAGACTGACATGTAGGCCTTAAACCCAAAGAAGCCAAATGCTTCGTGGTAAAACAAAAAAGGCAAAGGAAACATGGAGTGTCTTTGTTTAGGATCTTGCTCAGGGCTGTGCAGAGCAGCATTCCCACATAGCGGGTTCCTGAGTGCTGGCATCCTAACACCATGAGTAGGCTCTACTGTAGGACCAGGCTCAGGTGGGAGAGGCTGGGAGGAAGAAGAGAGGCTCTCCCCAGGATGGAGAGGCAGAGTGAGAGGAAAAGAAAAGCTGAAGGTATGGGGGATTTTTTTCCCCTCT